>QZWU01000146.1:0-23857 GCA_004114255.1 Acaulopage tetraceros
CACCACCCCACCAGAAAACTTTTCAAGTGATTTTAACAGGCGTGTGCAGGTAATATTGTACTAAAAGTGATTTTAACAGGTGTGTGCAGGCCTTTTATTAAGTGAAACAAACCCCAAGTCAACCAATATGTCATAGATTTACTACTAAACTCATAACAAGCATTTATCCTTTCTCTCACTCTTCTTGTCTTTTCTGTACCTTGTGCTCTTTCTCAGAAAGGAGCAGTCATGTCAAAGTGAATAGCATAACTACTTTTCACTTCTACAAAAATCTAGCACCTTCTCTTGTATTTCTTTTTGTCATCACCCACATAAGTACTAATATTACCTCTTATGTGGCCTCTATATCATTACCTCTATAAATACCCTCACCTTGCCCTCAAGTCTCTGGTAAGGTATTTTAGTTAATACAGGTCTTTGGGCATATAAATCTCTATCTCTCTTTGTAACTCTGTCTACCTTTGTTTACACTCTGTCTATTCTTTGTATATACTCCCTAACAGTTTAACCAGAATAATCTTTGAATTTACTATCTAATACACTTGTTTTGAATCAATCTATCCTCTTTGAACCCTTTACTACCTCTGAACACTTAAGAATTTGAAATCTGAACTATATTCAATCTCAATAGAGAACTTAACATCATTCACAAAGCTATTGCCACTCTAGGCAACCAACTAGAATAGCAAGGACAAGCTCTTTATACTATTCTAACTTAATAAGCAGTAGTGAATCAAGTAGCAGCTAAACTTATTCATTACCCCAAACCTGTATCCACAGTCTTAGCCTTCAGAGAACCATAAGTTACTCTTTTTAAAAAGTTTAATGGTGATACTAAAGCCCTTTGTATATTTATCACCCAATTGGAACTTGTTTTTAAATTGCACCTACATTGTTACCTTACTGAATGTCACAAGGTAGTAGTGGCCAACTCCTTACTTACTAGCTTTGCTGCTTACTAAGCAACACTCTTATTTATAAAACATAATGCTCATGTGGCCATCTTCTATGCATTTTGCATTGCCTTAGAAAAGACCTTTGAAGACTTTACTCTTCACTTGACTGCTAGAGTCAAGATCTGTCAACTCTTCTAAGGATACAAGAATATTGGTGACTACATTACCAAATTCTGCTCATTAGCCCCTAATACCTACTAAGACTAAGAAGCCCTTAAGGCAATATTCATCCACAATCTTAACTAAGCTATTAGTACTCTTATACTCTCTATACCCAAACTTACCTTATTGAAAGAAGCTATGGACTTTGCTATCTGCACTAATAGATGCCTTTAATAATTTAACTTCTAATATAATTGCCCCTTTACTAGTAATGCCAACTAGCCATCATACATAAGTATAATACCTATGGACCTCAATAGTACTTACCAAATGAGTTGTGAAGAAATCCATAAGTATAGAATAAAGAATAATCTATACCTATATTATGAAGCTGCTGGCCACTATATAGCTAAATGTACTAAGCTTCAGCAGGGAAAAGACTAAGCTTATTTGTTATAGAAGATATCCAAATAAGTAATATAGCTATTTCTAGTACAATAAAACTCTCTGTCCAAATCCCTATATCTTATAAAACTCTAGTCATCTCTATTGTCCTATTCCTTAGTTCTTAGTACTTAATTTGCACCAGTATACTCATTGATAATAGTACCTCTACCAATTTCATTAATCAAGAACTGGTTATGTAACATAGAATCTCTATAATCCAAAAATTCATACCTGCTACAGTAGAAGTTATTAATGGTTACTCAATCAACTTAGATGCAGTATACTTTCACACCTAACCTATTTGCCTCTGCTCTAATTTCTATAAAGAAAACCTCTTCTTAAATGTAATTGCTTCCCTTTATTACTCTATTATTCTTGGCATGTCCTAGCTAGTGTAATATAACCTAGTAATTAATTAGAAGAACCAATCTATTCATCTGCCTTAAGAAAATGCAGACTCTCTAATTGACTCTAAAAAGTCACCTCTTATACTAGAGACACTTAAATTGCAATCTACCAGTACCCAAGAAACAGACTTAATATCTAAAACCTCTGAACCTACCATACTCCCAGTTTAATACAAGGAATTTACACAAGTTTTTAGTAAGAAGAAGGCTGATCAACTGTCTTCTCACTATTCATATGACTGTACCATTGACCTAGAAGAAGGTGCTGTCCCTCCCTTTAGACCCATTTATGCTTTGTTCCCTTAGGAAGACAAGACCCTAAGCAAATATCTAAAGGAAAATCTAGTTAAGAGATTTATTTACTCTTCTAAATCTTCTGCTATAGCCTCTGTTATGTTTGTGAAAAAGAAAGATAGAACTCTTTGTCTATATATAGACTACTATGGTCTGAATAAGATAATAATTAAGAACTACTACTCTCTTCCTTTGATCCTTGAACTCTTGAAACGTCTAATATATACTACTATTTATACCAAGATTGACTTAAGAAGTGCTTACAACTTGGTCTAAATCAAGGAAGAGAATAAGTGAAAGGCAGTCTTCTATACTTGTCATAGACTGTTTGAGCTATTAGTAATAATCTTTGGATTGACTAATGCTCTAACTACTTTTCAAGTACTTATCCAAGAAGTTCTATATAAAGCCCTTGACCTCTTTATGATTATATACCTGAATAATATTCTCATCTTCTCTTCTGATGTCTACACTTACAAAACTCATGTCTGATAGGTCCTCTCTAAGTTACAAGAGCATTATCTATTTAGAAAGCTTAAAAAATGCTTCTTTTATTAACCTAAGGTCAAATTCCTAGGTTATATTGTGTCCAAATCTAGGATATAAATGGAAGAAAATAAGATAAAAGTAGTGCTAGACTGATTAGTACTAACCTCAGTTAAGAAAATACTCTACTTCCTTGATTTTACAAATTACTATTACTTCTTCATTCTCAATTACTCACATATTGCCATTCTATTAATCAATCTAACTTATACTACTTCTACCAAGGATAGTAAGAAACCTGTCTACATCTGGTCTAAAGCTGCACAGAAGGTCTTCAATCAGCTCAAGTAATATTTTGCATCTGTACCTATCCTTTAGTATTCTGACCTCTCTAAACTCTTCTTTCTAAAAATAGATAGCTTTGACTTTGCACTGAGTACCATCCTCCAATAGTAAGATGCTAATAGCACTCTTCTTCCTGTTAGCTTTCACTTATACAAGTTCTTACCTGCTAAGGTAAACTATAAAGTTTATAACAAAGAGCTACTTGTCATTATAGAAGCTTTGTCCTAATGGTGCTAGTACCTCTGCAGAATAGCCTACAAGTTTACCATTTATACAGACTATCATAACCTCAAATACTTCATATCCTCTAGGTATCTAAATTATTGCTAGGCCTATTGAGCCACTTGTTTAGCTAATTATAATTTCCAAATCTAGTATTAATTAGATATATAATAAGTTCTCTCAGATGCCTTGTTCCACTACCCAGACTATCAGCTAAAGGAGAATAACAAAGAAGTGCTACAATAACACTCTATACTTCTTTCTCCCACTTTATTTCAACTTAATTTAATATTGCTTCTCCCTAATAATCTCCTTTTAACTCAAGTCCAAACTGCCCTTGCTTAAGATCTATTGGCCAAATTCATCTACAAGAAACTTTAAGAAAACTTTAAGAATACACACCAAGAATATATACTCTTCCAAGATCTTCTACTTTGCTACAATTGCCTCTACATTCTCACTCATGCCCTCTGTCTTTAAGTACTTTGCCTTTGTCATAATGCCCTAGTTGTAGGTCATTTTGGAAAGTTTAAGACTACTGAACTAGTTACACAAGACTTTTGGTAGCCTTGGATATACCAATTTATCTACTAATACATTAGAACTTGTGATATATGCAATTGCTCCAAAATACCACAGTATCTCCCATATAGTCTACTACTCTCTCTGCCTATTCCTTTCTGCCCTTGGTAGTCTATCTTCATAGATTTTATTACTAGATTCCCTATGTTCTATAGCTTTGATGCAATAATAATAGTAATTAATTATCTTACAAAAATAGCACACTTTATACTCTGTTACAAGTCTATTAACGCTGAATAAATGGCAAGATTAATCTTAGACAATATCTTCCACCTCCATAAACTCTCTAAAGAAATTATTTTTGATTGTAACCCTTAATTCTTATTAAAGTTCTGATCAGCATTACTATTCTACCTTAATATCAAGCTCTCCCTGTTAACTGTATTCTACCCACAAACTGATAGCCAAACTAAAAGAACCAACCAGATATTAGAATAGTACTTATACTATTTAGTGAATCATCAATAAGATAATTAGAGTGAGTTACTCTCTCTGGCCAAATTTATATATAATAATATAGTGCACTTCTCTACAAACCAAACTCCCTTCTTTGCCAATCTAGAGTATCACTCTTGACTTAATATAGTGTACTCAACTAATTCTACAAATAGAATGGCTACAGAAATAGCCAAATATATTTAAGACATTCAAAGTTTATTGGCTATTAAATTAGAAGCTGCTTACAATTGCCATAAGTACTATGCTGACCAAGAATACCTCCCAGTCCTAACATTCCAAATTGGTAATCTAGTGTAGTTACTTCAATGTAATATCAAGATAAATCATCCCTTAGAAAAACTGGATTTTACTTGCCTTAGACCCTTCCCTATAAAAGCATATATTAATTCTGTAGCCTTTTAACTCACTCTACCCTCAACAATACATATTCACAATGTCTTTCATACCTTACTGTTAGAACTATACTACCCAAACAAACTTCTGGGCTGTATAGTTCCTCCACCACCCTCAATTGAAGTTAATAATGAACAAGAATATAAAGTGGAATTAATTTTGGATTTGCACCTCTACTATTGCAAGTTACAATACCTTGTTTGATAGTTGGGCTACAACTCAAGTAAAGATTTCTGGATCAATGCACAAGATGTGGTCAATGCCCCTCTACTAGTCTCTACCTTCTACTCTACATATCCTCTTAAGCCAAGGCTATCTATCCATAACTAGACCTTAAGAAGAGAGTGATATCATAGATTTACTACTAAACCTATGACAAGCATTTATCCTTTCCCTTACTCTTCTTATTTTTCCTATACCTTATGCTCTTTCTCAGAAAGGAGCAGTCATGTCAAAGTGAATAGTATAACTGCTTTTCACTTCCACAAAAATCCAGCACCTTCTCTTATATTCCTTTTTATCACCACCTACATAAGTGCTAATATCACCCATTATGTAGCCTCTACATCATTATCTCTATAAATACCCTTATCTTGCTCTCAAGTCTCTGGCAAGATATTCTAGTTAATACAGGTCTTTGGGCATATAAATCTTTATCTCTATTTTGAATCTTTGTCTCTCTTTGTAACTTCATCTGCCTTTGTTTGCACTCTATCTGCTCTTCATATATACTCTCTGACACAATACTTAAACAACTAATACTTAAATATATTGCAATTGCATATACTATGAACTATTACTTGTATTAGATAAATATCACTTATAATACTTCTATTATATATTAGAATATAGAGTATTAGTTCTAATATCTAGGGATAGCTGTCTTTTAGTTCAAAAGAATATAATATTTCTAACATTATATTCTTCTAAACAGTTATCTCTAGATATTAGAACTGATACTCTATATTATAATAATCAATGTAAGAAATAGTCTTAGAAATAGTATCAATCTTTTCATTTTCAAATCTAAGCAATAAATTAATTTCAAGACATTTTCATACTATCAAATTTATATTTATTCTCTAGAAACTTTTTCAATCAATATAAAACTATTCTCACTAGATTATTTACAAGGTAAAACTTCTTAAATTGATTTTCCCAATAACTCTCCGCCTAACTTGATTCACCTCACCTGTAGTAATCTGTTGTGGCCCACGAGGTCGCGTGCGTGTAGTGAAATGCTCTACAGTTCTTGTGTATGGACTGATGGTTTGTGTATCATGCTTCAAGGTTGTGAGTCGCTGTACAATGGATGCAGGTGGAGAATGAACGATCATAGGCTTTAGATCACTCACATCTGCTGATTGAGTGTCTTCATCATCTGTTCCATAATACTGTGGGCTGGTGGTCAAGCTCCACTCCACATCTGAATGCACGTTGGAATGGCGTCCTTTAGAAGCAGGTGCTGAAATCCAACCTCCACGTTTGATTTTGCTATGAGAGGATGTGGAAGGTGGGTTGGGCAGATCGAAATAATCGCTTGAACTCCGCATCAAGGTTGCTGTATACAATGGCGCATTGCCTTCCAAGGATTGCTGATTTGGAATGGCGATTGATCGCGGGATATCGTGATATGTTTCCTTGAGGACTGGTGCAGATGCGGCTGATGATGTTGATGACAAGGTAGTTCGCTGAGGTCCTTTGTCCTTGTGAGTAAAATCTGCACTCTCTGATCGCATGAGCACCATTTGAGAATGAACGATACGTGACTTGCTGGATTGCACTGGCTTGGGTAGGCGTACGGAAACACTGTCCTCATCAAACTCATCCACACAAAATGATCTGGCGTTATGGTGACTGCTGTTCGTACCAGCAATACTTTGAGTCTCAGGAGACAGCAGTTCCTTCAAACCTTCTTCTCTTGTCAACCATTTCTTGACGTAATTGAATCGTGGCGGTGCATCCATAAACAAGTAGTCTTGGTCATAGGAAGCGTTGCTACGAGGATAATTGAGCGTATTATGCACTTCCATTGCTAACAAATTTGCTGCACGCAATGAATGTACATTGGAAGTAGTGGAAGGTGCGAGTACGGGTGAAGAAACAGCTGTCGTCATTTTCATGTCCACGCTGGATGCTTGACTCGAGTGCTGAGGATGGTCATTTTTACGTCGTTTACTTTCTTCAATGTATTGCATGCTCATTTTGTGCACCAATGCAGGTAAATCATCCTGGAACAGGCTTTTGAGTTGCTTTTCAATTTCTGCTTGCAAGAATCGTTCCACACTGGGAAATCCATCAAATGTTGATGAAACCAATACGGATTCTAAAGGATCGTTCTTGAAGACCAAAGTAACGCCTTGATCCCCTGAAACAACCAAGACGATAATACCCCGCAATTTCAAGTTGGATATTCGAAGGCGCATGGGCAAAACGAGGGGTGTATCTGCTGCCACAATCTCTGAAAACCCAGAATCCAATGAAAAGTTGGATTTGCGCTGGCTCACTGGATTGGCCTAAACGAGTGTCAATCCGAGGAGAGTATGCGCGCACCTGCACGTCAGTTTGCAGCACAATGTACGCGTCTCCACTGTACGTCAACTTGAAGATGCCACGAAACTTATCAAGTGCCAATTCACCGATTTCCAGCATTTCTAGCTCTGGTGGCTAATTGATTTCAGCAAATCATCAAAAAGGGAGGAATCGATTACTTGCTTGCCCATGTTCAATTCCACCACTTGGATCGGTGATGTAATTTTGGATGGAAGTGTCCCCTTATTCAGTGCTTTGGTGAGCATGATCTGTGCTTCATTATAAAAGGCTGCATCAAATGCCGGCCATCTGAATTGAAATGCCATGCAAAAAATTTATTTGGTGCTGGGTTTACCACTTTGACGCTTCTTCTCTTTTGTGTCAAATTCATGCCAATCTCCTTCGATCGATGGGATCTCACTTGCATGGCAGGGCAAAGGGTCACATTCTGTAAAGTAAGCATGAGGAAGCAATTCTGGGACACTTGGTCGCATGCGTGGATTCATGGTCAACATTTGGCTCAAGAGGGCCACTGCATCAGGTGTTAGCTTCCATTCCTCGCACTTTTGATCCCATTCTCTAGAAAACGTATCCGAGGGCTTCATCAATTGGTACCAAGGTAATTCAACCACTTGAGGCCACACATCCAGGTTGGGCGGGCCCATTACTTTGTAGATTTCTTGCAACTGTGCGACCTCATCTTTGCCAGGAAACAAGGGACGCCGCATGTGCAATTCCATGAAAATACAACCAGCACTCCACACATCCACTTCAGGCCCATAATCCGTGGCACCAAGCAACAACTCTGGAGGTCGATACCAAATAGTAATCACTCTGTTGCTGTAATCCCGTTGATGATCCTGCCTGGTGTGTTGGAAAAAACGTGCTAATCCAAAATCCGCCAATTTAAGTTCCCCTTTGTTGTTTAAAAGCAAGTTGGATCCTTTCAAGTCACGATGAATGATCTTTTGACTGTGCAAGTACTCTAGCCCTTGAAGTAATTGCTGCATGAGACACTTGATGTGCGTGTTCTCCAACTTGTAAGAGGGATGCGAAAGCACACCGGCCAAATCGTACTCCATGTACTCAAATACAAGGTAAATACTTCCTTGTAGCAACATGATTTCTTGCAAGCAAACCACGTTTGGATGCATCAACCCTTGCAAAAGACGCATCTCACGCATAGTAGTCACCGGAAAGCCTTCTTTCTCTGTTTCCAAACGAATCTTCTTCAATGCAACCAAATCACCACTGACACGGTTTCTTGCCTTGTATACTTTACCATATGTACCTTCACCCACTTGACCAAGTCGTTCGTATAGTTGCATGGATTGAGGTTCAGCAGGGGATGCAGCAGGTGAAGGATTCACAGGAGTGGCATTTGTGTGGAGTTTGTTGAATGGCGAAGTCAAAGCAGATGTGGTTTGCGTATCTGGTGCATGCTTATTGGTCACTGGAGGTGGACGTGCTTCCGGTCGATTCCACTCAAGAGGTCGATTGCCATTCCAACGATGATTCCAATTGCCCTGATAGTGTCCTCGAACATTTGAATCTCCACGACGTCTCCAACCAACTGTCTGATGTGACCGTGGACTCGAAGGCAAGTGTGAAGGTGAACGTGGGGCAGGTGAGCGTCGTCTTGGTGGACTATTCATTTGCCTTGGTGGTTCATAATATGTCCGACCATGATGATAATCACGTGTATGCTCTCTGGAAGGCGAACGTCGCCTCTCACGCTTGTGCTCATACGTTCGTATAGGCGAGTTTCTTCGTGCAACTGGAAAAGGCCTGTTCACTTGCCTTGGTGCTTCAAAGTGTGTTCTACTGTGATAATTACTTGCACGTTCTCTGGAAGGCGAATTTTGTCGCTCACGCTTGTGCTCGTACGTTCGTATAGGCGAGTAAGAACGGTCTCTTTGCCTTCTTGTTGATTGTTGTTGTGTGTCATTTGACCATCGTTCTTGTGGTTGATCATGGCGATCGTAGTGTAGCGTAGCATCACTGTGTGAACGATCACGAGATGAGTTTCCCCTAAAAGATCCACCTGGAAAATGAGCAACACGTTCGATTACAGTTTATAGAAGGAGGAAAATGAATAGGGATTTTAACAGGAAGAAGAAAAGTGCAATGGGAATTACCTCGATGGCGATGCTGGGATAGGTGATGGTGTTGTTGATGATGATGATGCCGATGCATGAAGGATCTCTTTTGGTATCAGGGGGGGGGACAATCTTGGTTGATTCCACACGTTCACAATTGTCACTGATGATGATCCTTGCAAGTTTTGAAACTATACAGTTTTGACAAACGAAAAAATACTGTTGTCTGAGGCTTGCCTCTCTTCCTCTTTTTTTTTACAGTTGTAGCAACTTGGAAAAACCATGACGGCAACGTAAGTGGTCGCATCCCTCCTCTCCCTTGGCAATGTGCTCCTATGCGCACAAGAATGAATTGGCGTGTGCAATTCCTACTTTCATCAACAACCATTAACTGGTGATGGAGTTGGCTTTGCACACAATAGCCATTCCCCCCCCTTCGTCCTGCCCCCCCATTCACCGCCTCTGTGGTTGGATTTGGGGGCCAGGGATTTGGATGACAAAAGCGCATTCTGCTTCTTCATCTGGAATACTTGCGTACTTGTACGCGTTTCTCCCAAGTTCAGCAATGTGTGATCGCGCTCTTGGGGATTTGCCAGCATACAGACTCAACCTCTGACTGGCTAAAATTAGTCGATGGGATACAAGTTCCGTCGCAAAGGAATATTGCTCTATGCGATATTCAGATTTTAACCATATGCCTGCTTGTGTAGTACCACCCCCACTGCCAGCGACATTTTGATCCCAGAAACCTTGCAAAAGAAGCGTGCTGCTGCCGAAAAGGCCTCTGACAAGGCTGTTGAGCTCAGGCGTAAGCGCAAGCAGGTATGTTGACCCTTTCTGCACTTTTCCAATGACAGGTGTGATGATACTAATCCAACCAACCAGCCAAGGCAATGACGTTAGTTAACCGTCTATCGGGACTGACCTGTCTCCCCCTTCTTCTCTCATTCGATTTTACTTGTTCAAAAAAACTCATCATCCTCTCTCCTAGGAACAACGCAAGAAGCGCGTCGATATCTTCAAGCGTGCCGCTACCTATGTCAAGGAATACCGTCAACGTGAGCGTGAGGAAATCCGTCTCAAGAGACAAGCTCGTCAAGCTGGTAACTTTTACGTCCCTGCTGAAGCCAAGGTTGCCTTTGTCATCCGTACCAAGGGTATCATGAAGATTGCACCCAAGCCACGTAAGGTATTGCAACTTTTGCGCTTGTTGCAAATCAACAACGGTGTCTTTATCCGCCTCAACAAGTCCTCCAAGAACATGCTCAAGTTGGTCGAGCCATACGTCACTTATGGTGCCCCAAATGTCAAGTCCATTCGTGAACTCATCTACAAGCGTGGATATGGCAAGATCAACGGTCAACGCATTCCTTTGACTGACAACACTGTCATTGAACAAGCTTTGGGCAAGCGTGGTATCGTTTGTATTGAAGATTTGGTCCACGAACTCGCCACCTGTGGCCCTAAGTTCAAGGAAGTCAACGCTTTCTTGTGGCCCTTCAAGCTCAGCAACCCAACTGGTGGATGGAGTGGCAAGAAGACCAGACACTTTGTTGAAGGTGGTGACTCTGGTAACCGTGAGGACTTTATCAACCGTTTGATCCGTCAAATGAACTAAAGAGCCTGCTAAATAAATGCTAACCTTGTGTTACTATATACGTTGTTGTTGTTGTTGTTGTTGCGCATACCACCAACCAAAGGCGGCTCCTGTTAAATGTGCCACATGATCAAATACCTTCCAACCCAACACAACACCCAAGGCATCGATGGTCACCAGTGCAGGGAATGCGTATCCCATGGCAATTGGAACCATAGGTAAAAAGATCAAAGAGACATGAGCATGAGGAAAGTGGAATGCAGTTGCTCCCAACATGGCATAAAGTGCTCCACTTGCCCCTAAACTAGGACGCCACATGGATCTGTTCCTAAAGAGCACTGTGACCACCATGGACCCTAAACTTGCAATGGACCCACTGGTCAAGTAAAATGCAGTGAATTGTGGTGCACCATACACTGTGGCTATCGCACTTCCAAATGAATACAAGGCCATCTGGTTGAAAGCAAAATGTAACGTATCTTTGTGGCTGAATACAGAAGTTAGGCATGTGTAAGCAGGCTGACGTGTTCCTGGATGATGGGTAAAGTGACGGTACATCCATGGATGCAACCTTGGAATACGCCAAGCTAAAAACACGAACGTGTTCAAACCCATTAATGTGTATACCACTTTGTTTTCAGCTGACAAGGAGGCATATTGTCGCAAGAAGGTGCCAGTGACGCGTTTCACAAGGGGTGGAAGGTGGGATGATGATTCCACTCGCTCGATCCGTCTTTTCCACTTGATCCAATTTGCTAATCGCCGATCGTATTTTGATGAGGGTGTTGCGGCATGCTGATTAGCCCAGGTAAAACTCACAGCAGCTACACCACCTGTAAATACAATGGGCAGTGCAACAAGTCGAAATCTGCTAAACATAATTTTTCACTCACACACACACAATTCTCTGCATGGCTCGACTTGCCCACAAAAACAAGCGCAATCAACGCGTTACTCAATCGTATTCAACTAATGATTTGATGGAACGCGTTCAGCAATACTTGACAGCGTGTGATTACGAAATGGCCTACAAATTTGCTCAAAAAGTATTGGAAAAAGATGCCCAACACGTTGAAGCCATGGAAGTGTGTGCAACGTGTGCCATTGAACTGCAACTTTTTGAGCAAGCAGCCGAACTCCTCATGAATGCCATTCAAATTGCTCCTGATCAAGGCTATAACAAATACATGCTCCTTGGTCAAATGTCCAGTGGAATGGAGGCCATCCACCTCTTCAAAAAGGGCGTTGATTTGATGATGGTTGAATGGAATCAAATGATCACCGATAAGAGCGCGTTGTCGCGTCAAATGGCCACAGCATTGATTGCCATGACAGAAATTTACCTCACAGACTGCTGCTTCGAACCTGATGCTGAAGCCAATTGTGAGGCATTTCTAGAACAAGCAAAGCAAGTGGATCCAAATAATGCAGAATTGTACCAAATGTACGCTTCCGTGCGCATCAGTCAGCAACGGTTTGATGAAGCCAGGCAATGCATACAGCATTCCATCACTTTATGGAATCCAGACAATTACGATGATAAACAAGCACCAGGTTACGAAGCACGCATCTCCTTGATTCGCTTGTTTCTAGAATTGGATATGGATGGGGTGGAGGAGGGATTGGGAGCCATGGACAAGATATTCGACTCTATTGAAAAGTTGGATGATCAAAGTGTTGATCTGTGGTACCTCAAAGGTTTCACTTCATTTAGAGAAGGCGAGCGGTTACAGAATGGAAGTGGTGAGTGGCAGGACACGTGGAAGGAGGCACGTGATGACCTGATGCAAGCAGTTCAATTGTGGCACACTCATCAACACCCTGATGAAGGCATCTTGGAACACGCCTCGGAATTGCTTCAAACCATCAACACGCACATCCCACCCCAACAGGGGGATGAAGTGGCCTATCAACACCAGGACATTGATGAGGATGAATGGGAAGATGACGACCAGTAAACTTTTTTCCCTTTCCATAAAAAAATGTATGCTTTGATGGAAGGCGTGTTGCACTTTTACGTTTGGATCATTCAACTCGCACTTGTCCTACCTCTCTACATTGTGTATGGTGTGCTGTCTGCTACAACGTCCATTGCATTCGATACAGGTGATGGTGAAGAGCGCTCTGTGGCGACACCAGGTGAACCACCTCATCCCATGCTACGAGCACAAACGCCTTCCTTTATCCCATTGGAAGAATATACTTTAGTGCCCCAAGATGAAGAACTCACTACCACCACCACTAAAAGAAAGAGCAAAAGAAAGCGTTCTGTCACCAGACACCCTGGGGAAAAGGTAAAGCCAAGGCCCTCTTCCTGAATACAGTCAGCTTTGCTTAGATGATTGACCAGCCTTTTATTCGTCTCAAGGTGACACATTCACCCTTGCAAGCACAAGAATTGGAGCAGCACGAGCGCATTGTTACCCTTCCTGCCGTTCGTTATGCTGCTGAATTGGCTGAAGACATGGCTGCAGACCTGATCAAATCGGTGTTGAATCAAGCCAAAAAGGTTCCACTGTTTGCCAAAAACTGTCCCAATGCACGCATGCATTCTGAAACCATTGAGGCAATCAAATGGATGGCGACCTCACATTCTCCCCTCTCCAAATAAACTTTTTCCCTCTTCAAAATCTCCTTGCGTCGTCCACCCCCTTTTTTTGGTAGCTCTTTTCCTCGCACACACACTCTCTCTCTCATCATCATTTCTGTTCGTTTAACCACCCTCCTTTCCTCATCAGGATACCTTTTAAAACTTACCTCCTGGATCAACGAACATTTCCCTGACCAAGTCGCCACTTTTCTTCAAGTCGTTTCCTACGTTGAAATCAAATATCCCAACCTCATCACCTCGCTTCTCTCCTTTACTGCTTCCCTTACAACCATGATGGCATCCAAAAATCCACCAGCTGTTGCCCATGACATTTCCCATGAAACAGCGTATCGTGTGGCAGATACAGCCTATACTGCTGCTGAAAAGACCTCTGAATTGGCTTCAACGGCCATGAAAAGCTCTCGTTCCCTTGTGGACCGTGTGTTTGATGCTGTAGACAATACCATGCATCGTATGAATGTCAACGTCAAGGAATCCACTGTGGGCAGAACCTTTGTGTTGTCGAGTGGCTTGTTGTCCAGTATTCCTGTGGCCATGTACACTGGCTTCGCTGCCATCTCCTCCATCATCACGTTGAGCATCTGGGCACTTGTGGAATTGAGCATTTTAGGCTTTGGTATGTTGTTTTTGCTCCCTGCTTTGGGCTTCAGCTTGTTTGTGTCCAGTGGTATTGCTATTGGCATTGGATTAGCTGGAATGACTTGGCGTTTGTTCATGTACACGCGTGATGTGGTGATGGGACGCGCTGCTTTGCCCACGATGATGGGGGGTGGAGGCATGATGCCAAGCACTGGTTCCACAACTGCTGCGACCAAGGAAACGAAGTCTTCTGCAACTGGCGTCTCTACAAGCGTTAGTCAAGTGGCAGCTCAAGCTCAGCAAACTGGTGGCACTGTTGTTGATACTTTCAAGGAAGCTGGTAAGGGTGTTTGGGAGGGCTTGACTGATGCTCAAAAAAAGCACACTTCCCCCAGTATGCGCACAACTAGCTAAATGGAGCACAAAAATTAAAAAAAAGTAGCATAAACAGTTGCATTCAATCAACTTCAAACTTACTCGGCCATTTAAAGGGAGAACCAAAGGGCACCAAGGGCCACAGCAATAGCTGCATTGCTTCCCATGACAACTGCAGCTGGATGAGCATCATTCTTCTTGACAGGCTGTGTGGTATTAGTGGCGTTGGTGGCATTAGCGCCATTGGTGGTGTTGGCGGCACTGGCATTTTGGGAAGCTGCTGTGGTATTATTGGACTTGGTATCACTTGCAGTTCCATTGGAGGTCTTGTTCTTGTCGTCAGCACCGGTAGCAGATGGAGGAGAACTATTCGACTTGCCATTCGAGTCACCAGTACTCGTGCTAGCAGGTGCAGGAGCAGCTTCCTCCTTCTTCTTCTTTTCCTTGGCTTCTGCTCTCTTCTTTTCCCTCTCTTCCCTACGCTTCTTCCTTTCCTCCTTCTTCTTCTTCCTTTCTTCCTTGCGCTTTTGGCGTTCTTCAGCAGTCTCGTTCTTTTTGGACTTTTTGTCGGAATCACTGTAGCCCTTCTTCTTTTTGGAATCATCGTCATCATCATCGTCTGTTTGGCGACGTTGGAGGGCCAAATTCATACGGGACAAGACGCCATCAGCACCATCAATCAAAGCACTTTCATGAACAGATGATGCATCTCCGCCCATTACATTAAAGGTTGCGAGAACAAGAAGGGTTGCAGAAAAGAAGAAATGGACACGCATGATGATGAAGAAAACTACAAATTAAAATGGGCAAGTTAGGAGATTGATTAAAAGTGATGAAAATTAGTGAAAAAAAGGTGGGCACAGACATCGTTACTACTTCATCCAACACAATCAACTTGTAGCAGTTTATTTGCTCGTTTTTTTTACTGTTCAAACTCTTGCTTCATGTCCTTGGCGTGCTCAGCCATCCACTTGCTAAAGTTCTCCATCACGAAATCTCTGGCTTGTGGTTTGCCCATCATTTCAATGTCCTCTGGAAGTGTGGCATTTGTCAAACCAGCAGCAATGCTGACCAAAGCTTCTTGCATGTCTGTCAAGGGAGATCCATCAGCCTTGTCGGCACCCAAGTCTTGTACCATGGGCTTGCCCTGTTCATCCAACATAACATCACGCTTCCTCAACACATTGAATTCACCTGGAGTCAAGTCACTTGTAGCAATTTCCTCCACTTGACCATCAATCTCCATGGCATCCAATAGGGTCTTGGGGCAATCTTGACGAGGGGAACTGGTGGCAAACTGACTGTCTGTCCACAAATGATCAAAGGGAGAGGCCCAAGCATCCCTGCGAGTCAAAAAATCATTCCATTTAAAAATTCTCTTCAAAGTAGCAGAGATGGAGGAATGTTCATACTGGGAAGTGGCAGTTGGTCCACGTGGTTCATGTAAAATACTTCCCTTCTTAATCCATGGAGAAATGAACAAAGTGGGAACACGCACCCCCAATCGATCAAAGTTGTTACCGTCACCCGTCAAACCATCAGGGTTGGGCACACCTTTGACGGGAGGAGGAACGTGATCGTAGTAACCACCGTGCTCATCATAAGTAATCAAGAGCAAAGTTTCCTCCCAGTTGGGTGAATTGCGAACTGCTTCATAAACTTCCTTGATGAGATTCTGACCACGACGCAAATCATGAGGAGGATGATCATCATTGGCATGCTTCACAGCTTGACCAAACTTTGGTTTGGAGTCAAAGTAACGTGGTTCAATGAGCGTCAATCCAGACAATTTGCCTTCTCGGCAATCCTTGACGAATCCACTAAAGATGCCCTTGCCACCCAATGTTGGTTTGTAGGGACGAATGTGCTTGGCAACGACTGATGGGTGACGCATCCATTTGTACAATAAGGAGGAAGGAGCATCGTTAAAGTAAACCTTGAAATCCTGACCACTTTCCACCATGGCTTGATAAATGGTCTTTTGAGGGTAACCACCCGTCATACGTGCCCTGTGGTTCTCGATTTCACCATGAGAAGTGGCTGAGTGAATGTAGGCACGATTGGGCTGAGTAGGACCTGCCACAGATGCATACCAACGATCACTCACAGCAAATTCTCTTGCAAGTTGTGCTGTAATGGGAATGTCTTGGGGATCAAAGGCAGTCATGACTTCTTCAGCGTCATCTTGGTTACGCTGGTAGATAAAAAAGGCATCGGCAAGAAAGCCACTCATGTTGGGTGTGGGGTAATTGGCTGTACCATTAGGGAAACGCTGAACATTATTGGTAGCCGTAGGTTTACCATACAATTGAGTAGTGACGGAGCTCACACCATGACCAGGATCTTGTTGAGAAGACCAGGCTGCCCCTTTACTCGTATACACACGGGGACTTTTGACATTGGCGGGATCTAGGTGATTGAAGAACTTTTTACCAATCAAACCATCCAAACCAGGGGGATTATTGACGTATCCAAGGAGATGATCAAATGAACGGTTTTCCATCACCAAAAGGACAACATGCTTGATGCGATGGAGAGGATCGGTTTCTGGTGCTGGACTGACACGTGTCAAGAACAAAAGTAGTAAAAGAGGTTTGCAGATGGCGTTAAACATGGAGTGTGTGTTGATCGTTAATCTGAGGGGGTGTATCGTGGCAAGATGAGGAGAAAAATAATCGGTAGGACTGCTTTTTTTTATCCTGACCATTTTGAGAGGAGAAGAGAGGCATTTGTGCCACCAAATCCAAAAGAGTTGGTCAAGGCTGTACGAACAGTGCGATGTTTGGTTGTGCTGACCAAATCCAATGTAGGACAGTCTGCTAGGACATCTGAGGGATCAAGGAGGTTGACTGTGGGAGGAATCGTGTCGGTGTGCACAGCAAGTGCTGTGAATATGGTTTCCAAAGCACCTGCTGCCCCTAACAGATGGCCTGTAGCCCCTTTGGTTGAGGAGATGGAAAGGTTACTCCTACTCGCTTCATTGTCAAATACGGAAAGAATGGCTTGGGTTTCTGCTTTATCGCCTTGAGGGGTGGAAGTAGCATGCGTATTGATATAATCAACTCCATGAATGGATGTGTTGGCACGCTTCAAAGCACGTCTCATGGACAATTGTGCACCTTTGCCATCTTCTGGTGGTGCCGTCAAATGATGAGCATCTCCTGATAAACCATAACCAAGTATTTCAGCATAAATCCTTGCTCCTCTTCTCTTGGCATGTTCTAATTCTTCAAGTACTACAATACCCGCACCTTCACTAATGACAAAACCATCACGATCCTTATCAAATGGTCGAGAAGCAAGCTCAGGAGTGTCGTTGAAGGCTGTAGAAAGTGACTTGGCTCTACTGAACCCAGCAATGGCCAATGGATGCACACAGGCTTCAGTGCCTCCAGCAATCATGACATCAGCATCACCAGTTGCAATAAAGCGAGTTGCATCTCCAATGGCGTGTAGACCTGTGGTACAGGCAGTGGATGGAGCATGAACTAGAGCCTGGCAACCATATTTGATGGAAATGTGTCCTGCAGCCATGTTGACGAGCAATCGAGGTACAAACAGTGGGCTGACGCGTCGTGCACCCCTTTGCTGCCATTCATTGATGTTGGAAACAAAATCCTCCAGACTTCCAATACCTGATCCAACGCATACACCCGTATTAAGATGCTCCTCTTGGGTGGATGGTCTCCAATTGGCATCCAGCAAGGCTTGCTCAGTGGCACACATGGCGTACTGTGTAAACAAAGCCATCCTACGCTCCTCATGAGGTGATATCCATTCCAATGCATCAAATTGGCCTTGAGTTTTAGGTCCAAGAGGTACCACGCCAGCCACTTTTGAGGCAAGATCGTCCACTTTACCTGATCGGTTAGATTGCAAGGCCGTGATACCAATGTGTCCTTGCAACAATCTTTGCCATACATGGTGAGCTCCAATGCCCAATGGTGTAACACATCCCAATCCAGTGACAACAACGCGACGAGAAAACGACATGTGTGGCTGGCAAGCATGTTTTCCAGACTCATCAACCGTTGCTTTTCCACCACAGATGACCAACTACGCCAATGGAGTGCTCGATTCACGCGACACGACATTCCTAAAAGTCTTTTGAATATCAACTTTGTACGTAGTAGCGGTCCAGGTGGGCAAAATGTAAACAAAGTTTCAACCAAAGTTCAGATACGATTCAACGTACCGCAAGCCACATGGCTACCTGATATGGTAAAGACCAAGTTGATGGAACAGGAAAGGAGTCGTATCAACAAGAATGATGAGCTGATATTGTCGTGTGATGAAACGCGTTCTCAACAACGAAACTTGGATGATGCTTTGGAAAAATTGCATGGTATGCTCATGGAAGCAGCTCAGCTACCAAAAGAACCTGATCAAGAGACACTGGAACGCGTAGAAAGGTTACAGGAAGCTGAAAAGAGACGCAGTCGACAACTCAAACAAAAGCATTCCAGTAAAAAGAGTGATAGGCGACACAGGGCAGATGACTAATTTATAAAATACCATTTGAATAATACTGAAAGGTGTCGTAAAGGCGTGTAAAGACGTTGCAACAACTGCTGATGATGAGCTTTTCCACAAAATCCTCTACTTGTGCCTCATTCAAGGTTGGTTGGAAGCGTTCTCGTAGGGCAGAGGCAACATCTGTGGCTTGCAACGCAGGTAATTTGGAATCCTTTTGCATCATTTCGATGAGAAGAATGAGATTTTCTGCAGATTTGCGAACAGCCAAAAAGGCCTTCTTGACCAATGTTTTGAATTCTTGAAAGCGATCACTGTCAACACCACCAATCACATCCAAGTATTCTTGAGGTAGCTTGAAGGGTGCCATTTCAAACCCCACTGAACCCGGAGAATTGGACAACATGAACCCAAAATCAATGTGAATCAAATGCCCTTGTGTGTCAATGAGCACATTACCATTGTGACGATCTTTGAGCTGAAGCACATAGGACACAACAGAGTAAGCAGCCAAACTTCGCATAAAGTTGTCTTGAGCTTTGATGAATTCCTCAGAGTTTGGTTCACCATATTCATTGATGAAATGGTCGTAGAGTGTGTAAACCAATCCACGTTGATTAAGTTGCCTTGCATATCCATCCTTCTTGAGTGAATGGATAGAAATGCTGTTCTTGATGGTTTCAATGAGACCTGCATTGTCAGAAATGACGAGTACACGAAAGTATTTGACCCAAACATCCACTTGAGCTTCCTGCCAAATACGCTGCATTTCACGAATCAACTGGCATGCAAGTTGCTCTTGACGGAGATCAGCCCCAGTCTTGACAATTACAGAGAGAAGGCGCCAATTGGGATGATGTCCAAAGGGAGAGGAAGCCTTGATGCGAGCACGCTTCATTTCCCAACTTTCCTTGAAAACAGCTGCACTGGGATCATCCTTGTCCTTTTTGACAACAGACAAGAGTTGAGGTTCATTTTCAAGGACTTCACCGCCTCCTCCTTCACCACCTGAACCTCCCACTCCACTACCAAAGCCCTCCAATTTCATCTTGAGTTGTCTTTTTTCTTCCAATGCCATCATCTCTTTGATGATTTTGTCACGAATATCATCAGCTAATGTTTTGGATTTGGTTGGAGTTGTGGCTCCAGCACTACCACCACCACCACCACCACTACCACTGATTTCGGTAGCCTTGATGGGTACCAAGGGTGCTTTGACGCCCTCCTTACGAGAAGCTTGTGCGAGTTGTGCCAACATGACAGCAGCAGTTCGCATGCGCTCAGCAAATTCATCTTGTCCTTGGGTACTACGTCGTCTTCGCATCATCACACTATTGTACTGCTCATTCATGGGTCCAAGGTGGTGAGTTGGAGAAGCGAGTGGATGGATGTCAAGCATGGAATCAAGAGTGTCTTCTTGCACAGTTTCAGTTGAAGGAGATTCCATCATGGTGATTGTTGTAACCGTGTCACTAGCTTCCTCTTCGTTGTTTAAAAGCTGAACAACATCCAATGAGGCCAACACATCTGCTTCATGTTGCTTGATGCGCCGCTCACGTTCTTTGTTAATCTTTTGCTGCTTGTACAAAGTACCACCAAACAATTCGTCCGTATCATCCAAATCAATGGTAACAGATGGCATGCGAGGGCGATGGCTCAGTTTGCTTTGCTTGTTTTCATGTTGTTTGCTCTGTTCACGCAATTCCTGAATGTCAATCTTGTCATCACTTTCAATAACTTCCACAAAAATAACATAAGGCACACGGTCTGCCGAATTAAGGACAACCGTATCTCGTGGACTGATGCGCACCACTTGATGGTGATAAGGATGTTTGGCGCTTGCAGGACACCACAAGGGAATACACACGTCAGCAGGGAGATTGTGGTTGAGTAAAGTCAATTCAGCTTCCAAGGAACTTTGTCTGGCTGGGCGAGGTACATCAACCAATCGGTTGGAAATGTCAATCAATGCAAGCACAAACTGCATTTCAGAATGGAAATAATGGCTGTTCATGAGGTGTTTACGCTGTTCTTTCATACCATAATCATCTTCTTCTGCCTTTTCCTGCAACATTTCCACAGGTGTTTTCCTTCCAGAAGGAGAATCGTTGAAGATTTCACTGGCTTTTTCCACAAATCTACCAAAAGAAAAGGCTTTACCACGATGCAACTCTTCCAAAGTGGGACTGTTGGTGGGAAACACATTACTGAAACGTTTCATCAAGGACTGTGGTTGATTTGGAGACAAGGGGGGTGGTGAAGGTACGGGGGAAGGAGCATCTCGATGCTGCAACGCGTTCCCTTCTTCCTCATCATCGTCATGAGCATTCTCGCCATCTTCTTGAGCATACTGTCGCACAGGCGTACCTTGCAACACGACCCAATTCATCGTTGGCTGTAGCAATTGAGGAGCGGCCATGGCAGCCATCACAATGCCCATGCCCACCATGGCAGGTTCAATGTGCTCATTTACAGTTCTCTGTGGAATGAAACTCAACACGCTCTTCTTGAAGGAGGACATGCGAGAACTAGTTGATCGCTTGGGCATGTTGTTAGTGGGTGGCATACCATCGTTGAAGAGGATTTCCTGTGTTTTCTCAAATACACGTTTGCATATCCGGTAAGACTTGTTGTTGGGATAAATGACAAGGTCAGAAAGGTAGGCTTGAAGATACCAACACGTCTATCTGGAGTAAGCAATACGCGATCAGAAAACTCAATTACCAAGATGGCAAGGTGAGTTGAAACCCTGCAGCGATCCAAGAGAAATTCTTCCAAGGCTACACTCTTGGTGGGACGATGGATGAGTAGATGGCTAGCATACATGACGCATACAGTAGCATGATTACCATAATTGAGGTAGGAAAAACTCCACCTCCTCCAAAGACACCTTTTTGAGCTCATCACAAAGATAATGCTGAATGCCAATATTATCTGGATACCTAAAGAGGTAGGAAACGGCGATCCATGGACTGAAAAATTCAGAATGAAATAATCGCAAGAGGAGTGATGACATGAGAGGAGGAGGAAAAAGAATCTACACAATCCAATGCCCCCTTTTGCTTGGGTTTTTATTGCTTGCGCTTCAAGTTGTTGCTCAACCATTCCAAACCTTCGTACAAACCATCACCTGACGTGGCACATGTGGCTTGGATGTACCATTGTCTTTGTCTCAATGAGTGCAGACCCAAATGATCGGTGATTTCAGCTGCATTCATGGCATTTGGTAAATCTTGCTTGTTGGCAAATACAAGTAAAAGGGCGTCGCGAAGTTCATCTTCATTCAACATGCGCTGGAGTTCATCCCTGGCATCTTGGATACGATCACGATCATTGGAGTCAACCACGTAAATGATGCCTTGAGTATTCTGGAAGTAATGGCGCCAAAGTGGACGAATCTTGTCTTGACCTCCCACATCCCACACGGTAAAGCTGATATTCTTGTATTCAACAGTTTCAACATTAAATCCTACAAGATTGAATCAACGGAGGGAGAACAAGGTACCAATTGTTGGAATGGTGGTTACGATCTCACCCAGTTTGAGTTTGTAAAGAATCGTGGTTTTACCAGCTGCGTCCAGTCCCACCATGAGGATTCTCATTTCTCTCTTGCCGAAAAGGCCCGAGAGGAGCTTGGAGATGGAAAGACCCATTGTGCAATATGATCAAAGTTATTAATGTGGATGAAGAATGTGTGAGAGAGAGAGAGATGATGGTGCAGACACACGCTCAAAACAGTTTTTTTTGGGAAATTGATTGACGTGTGCGAAAGGGCGAAGAAAAGTTTTTGGTAGTTTGCAGTTTTTGAAAGGTGGGAGAGGGAGAGAGCGTGACCTCTGCGTAACAGCATCCGAAGCATTGGATGAAAAAGAAGAAGAGGGGGGAAACAAAACTACTCTATTGGGCGTATTTGATAAGGGAGGCTACATACATGGCAAAGCTACTGATTAATCCAGCACAGAGGATGAACATCCACAACCAACTCCACCATTTAGGTTGGGAAATGAGGGTTGCACTGGATTTGAGGTTGCTACGGTTACCAATCCACAGGGCAAGGGCAAAGGCAACACTTAAAACACCCACCATACTCATGGTGAAAATGACGTACTCGAAGCCATATTGATCTTGAAGGGTACCTGTGACAATGTCGTAAATGGTGCTACCAATATTGTGACCACTCTTGAAAATACCAATGCCAGTGCCCACTGAGTTGAGTGGAAGGGTCAATGGAATGAGACTCATCATGGCCACAGGTCCACTGGCCAACGAAATTGAAAAGATGAGGGAGGAGAGGATAGGCGTGATGTTGGTATAGAAGAGGATCGCGTTCGCCACCAAAAAGAGGAATGCTGACTTGAAAATGACGAGATTGTGTGCCTTGTACCTTTCAATGATGTAACCAGTGAATGGAGAAAACACGATAGGGAAGATTTGAGACATGGCTGTAATGGCGGCAGCTGTAGTCTCATCTTTCTTGAAGCGGATTTTGAAGAGGTCGGGTACTACATGGAGGTAAGTGGCCCAACCACCACCCAGCGTGAGACAAACACCGAGGATCCACCACATGGGAGACGCGAATCGAAGCATCATGCTCACATGGAAGCGACGTTTCTCTGAAATGGATTGATTGAACTCGGAAATATCGCTGGTACGAATCTTCCACAAAAATACAATGTAGACAACGGTGAAGAGGAATGAAATGAAACAGAGGAAGGCGGATAGCCAATAACTCCAGCTGTAAGACCCAGTCACGTCAGCAAAAGGCACGACAGTCAACATGGCAATGAAGGACGCCAATCTGCCTGTGGCGACTTGAAAGCCAATGGTCACAGCTAGATAGTATCCACTGAACCAACGCGTCAACATCACATCCTGTACAATCATGATGGTACCGCCAC
>QZWU01000147.1:0-23035 GCA_004114255.1 Acaulopage tetraceros
TGCGCATATACAGTTTCCTCATTACAATTTTACATCGTTAATAATCAACCCATCATCTCATCATGCAACTCTTGTCCCTTTTATTCCTCATTTCAGCAGCGATCCACGTCAAAGGTGCCCCTCAATTGGGTAACGTTGATATCAAGTCCATGACCAAATTCCAGGATGACGGTAGGCCAGCAGCACCAGGCCGTTACGTCGTTCGATTCAGACCAAAGGCAACAACATCTCCCATTGATATGCAAAAGCGTGTGAGAAGCATTGATATGACACTTGACGTCAACTCTTGGCACGGTTTATCTGGTAAATTCTCAGTACAGGATCTCGGTTACTTCAACTCCCATCCTGACGTGGCTACTATTTACCCTGACTACATTTTAAAAGGTGCCGCGCTCACTGCTGCTGATTTACGCAAGCAAAAGAATCCCAAGAATGCAGGTATGGTGCGCATCTCTCATAGACATGCTGATGGGTACAAGGATTTCATCTTTCCAAAGACTGCGGGTGCTGGTGTAATTGTTTATGTTTTGGATACTGGTGTACAGGCTGATGTGAATGACTTTGAAGGTCGTGTGATTCATGGTGTCAGCACGCTTCCATTCCTCACTGCTAATCCTGGTTTGGATTCTTACTATGATGATCCTTTTGTTGATCTCAATGGACATGGTACTAATGTGGCTGGTGTTATTGGTGGCCGTGTTTATGGTGTGGCCAAGAAGGTGTTCATTTCAAGTGTCAAGGTACTTTATGCTAATTTTGAAGGTACACTTTCTACTGTTGCCAAGGGTATTGAGTTTGTGGAACAACAAGCTGCTGAAACTGGCATGCCATCCGTCATGAACCTTTCCTTGACTGCATTGGCTCGTTTTGATGCATTTGATCTCTTGGTTCAGGCTACGCGTGTGCCCATGTTCACTGCTGCTGGTAATGGTGTCAATGTAGCTGCTGAAACTCAACTTGTGCCTGTGTTGCCCGAGAACAAGCCAAGTCTTGTGCCTTATGATTCTTGCAAGGTAACGCCTGCTGGTACTCCTGGTACATTTGCTGTGGCTTCCATTGATGACCGTGACAAGCCCTCGTACTTTAGTAACTATGGTCGTTGTGTCAAGTTGTATGCCCCTGGTGAAAACATCTTTTCCGACATTCCATTCGTCACTACTCCTGCATTTGCTCCTAGTCGTACTGGTACCAGTCAAGCTACTGCTTTTGTCAGTGGTATTGCTGCTATTTACATGTCCTTGTGCTCTGGTATGGTCTCTAGACGTAATCTGTACTTTGCTCTCCTTAAATACTCCACCAAGAACATGGTTGGTAATGTGGCACCAGGCACGCCTAATCGTATTGCTTACATTTTCCCTTCTGCAGATTACTTTAGATGGTGTGGTAACTCTACTGCTACACTCGCTTAGTGCGGCAGTGAATGTTGTTTAATAGTGATGATGATGATGGTGTATGTGTGTGTGTGCCTGATAATAAAGAGAAGCAATGCACTTTTACAAAAGAGGGTTGGATGGTGCCTGCTTGCCGAGGAAAAACGTGGCAAAACTTTTTTACTCTGCTCATCACAGACTCGCCTCTTTTTTTTTCTCCTTTCTCTCATCATCATCAACTGCTGCTGTCACACAATTCCCCAACATGACTTCTCTCACCACCATGGAACTACGTATTGGTAACAAATACAGACTTGGTCGCAAGATTGGATCTGGCTCATTTGGTGACATTTACTTGGGTACCACCTCCTTTGATCCACTCACTCACTCACTTTTAGGCACCAACATTATCAGTGGTGAAGAAGTTGCCATCAAACTCGAATCTGTCAAGGCACGTCATCCTCAATTGGAATACGAAGCCAAAGTCTACAAGACACTTGCAGGTGGTGTGGGTATCCCTTTTGTCCGTTACTTTGCTCAAGAAGGTGACTTTAATGCCATGGTTATTGACCTCCTTGGCCCTTCCCTTGAAGATTTATTCAACTTTTGTAACCGCAAGTTCAGTCTCAAAACCGTCCTTCTTCTCGCTGACCAACTCATCTCTCGCATCGAGTACATTCACTCCAAGAACTTTATTCATCGTGACATCAAACCTGATAACTTTTTAATGGGCATTGGTAAGCGTGGTAACCAAGTCAACGTCATTGACTTTGGATTGGCTAAAAAATATCGTGATCCACGCACTCACTTGCACATTCCCTACAGAGAAAACAAGAACTTGACTGGTACTGCTCGTTATGCTAGTATCAACACTCATCTTGGTGTGGAACAGTCTCGTCGTGATGATATGGAGTCCTTGGGATACGTCTTTATGTACTTTTTGAGAGGATCTCTTCCATGGCAGGGATTGAAGGCTGCTACCAAGAAGCAAAAGTATGATCGTATCATGGAAAAGAAGATGACTACTCCAACTGAATTGTTGTGTCGTGGCTTCCCCAATGAGTTTGCAGTCTACTTGAATTACGCTAGAAGTCTTCGATTTGATGATAAGCCTGATTATGGATACTTGCGCAAGTTGTTTAGAGATTTGTTTGTGCGTGAAGGGTTCCAGTACGATTATGTGTTTGATTGGACACTTTACAAGTTGGAAAAGGAAGGCAAGTTGGCCCAACAACAAGCCGCCATGGCTGATACGACCTCTATGGGACAGATTGGTGGTGAGCGTCATACTTCTAGCCGTGCTAATCCAAGTAAGTTGATATTTTTATTGTGTACTGATTAATAGCACCTGTAGGTGGAACTGCTTCAGCTCAGCGTATTGGTGGAACTGGTGGATATACTCCAGGTGCTTCTCGTGTTCCCATGGCATCTGGTGCTACGCCTGCTGGTAATGGCACTGCCCGACGTAAGGTAGTTGGTGGTGGAGATGAGCCTTCCTCTCAGTATGCTCAACGTGCTCCTGCTGCTCAACCAGCTACAGGTCAGTACAGATCCATCTTGACGCGTCAAAAGACATCTCAACAACAGCAGAATGAAATGGGTGGAGATGTTTACAACATGTACCGTGGTTAAGAAGTGGGATCACCTTGTTTTGGATTTGCTATCGTCTATGATGTTCAGATGGTGCTACTTGCGCGCACACAAGAGTGCAAGGTCAGGACCACTGTATGCATATGTTTGTGGCTTGTGAGTGTGTGTGTGTGTGTGTGTGTGTGACTGTCTGTTTTGAAGCTACACAACCAAGTGAAGGTGGAATGTGGGTTGGGGGCTAAAGCACCATATGTGGTTATCAAAGGGTCTATTTTTCTTAATCTCTTAATGTTGGATTGCTGGAAAGGGGGGGAGAAGGAACAAAAAGGGATGCTATATGGGGATTTTTCAAGTAAGCTTGGACTAATACTATAAACAATTGCTTACTCCTTCTTCTTTTTGGTATCAGCCAAGGTCATGATGACACTTCCTGCACCAATACATGTTGCTCCCATCCACCATTTTAGTCCCAGAGGTTCATCAAACACCACATGGCCCAATAAAGCAGTTAAACAAAAGTTGGAAACCGTGTTCAGCACAGTCACCACAGCAGAACTACTACTCCTATTCAATGCACGCGTAAACAGTCCCCACATGAGTGCATTACAAGCAAATATAAGTCCAAAGAACACTATTCTCACACCATATGCTAATTGATCCTCCTGAATAAATGAAATGTAGGGATGAAGGAGTGTAATGATCTTGAGTGTCCGTTCATCCAGTGCAAGTTTAGCAAATAGTGAAGCCAATGCTGCAAATGATCCTGCCAAGAGTGCAAGATGAATCATGGAGAAATTTTGTTTTCATCATGGCGTTTTCATTTCGTATGTAGGAGTGTGATGAGGATGATTAACACGCGTTTGTAGAGAGTGCGACGACTGCAGCTGCACCTAAACCTTTATTTGGTAAGTGTGTGATGATGTGAGAGTGATGTGTTTAGGATCAACTACGCCTGCCACTGGATTTTCATTTGGGACGAGTGCGCCTGCTACAGGAGGTATGTTTGGGAGTACGACGCCTGCTACTGGGGGTATGTTTGGGAGTACGACGCCTGCTACTGGGGGTATGTTTGGGAGCACGACGCCTGCTGCACCTGCCACTGGCGGAATGTTTGGTAATACTGCAGCAACACCAGCTACCACATCACTCTTTGGTAATACAGCCACAGCTCCTACCACCACAGCCATCAACTTGGGAACGCAACCTAAACCAGGTTCATCCTTTTCATTCTCTGCTCCTCATGGATTCAACGCGCCTGCATCCACAGCAACACCATCCGTAGTAGCGCCACCTCCATCCAACTCATCAGAACTCACCCTTGCTGATAAGCTCAGATTACTCAAGGAAGCATGGGACCCTGATTCACCCAACTGTCAATTCCAACACTATTTATACAATTTTGTGCATCCAGATGAAGCTCAACATTATGCCCGTGGTCCTCGTGACAAAAACACCCCCTTGTGGCAACGTGCAATGGAAGATAACCCAGATCCTCAGTGTATGATCCCAGTACTCGCAATCGGCTTTACTGATCTCACCAAACGCACCGAACAACAAGACATGTATTCCAAAATGCATTTGGATAAACTCAATGAAATCCAATCCAGATTATCCAAACTATCCACAGAAAAACAGCTTGCAACAGAAGCCTCCATTACAGAGTACAAGCGCAGACACCTCTTGATTGAACGTCGTGTTATGGAAATGATGCTCAAACTGTTTTATTTGTTGGCCAAGAATCAATCCATCACATCCAGTGAAGAGCAGTTGGCAGGCCAAGTACAGCAACTAAGTGTGGATGCCATGACACCTGCACAGTTCAGGGAACGTGTAAATGAGTTGGGAGCCTTGCATCAACGATTATTGGATATGCAAGCTCATCAAATGGCAACCAGACAGGCTATTAGTTTTTCAGGTAGTATGGCCGAACAAACACTTTTGCAGCACATGAAGGCACTTCAGGTGGTCATGACCAAGTTGCAAGAGGAACGTGCCATGATTCAATTGATGGAAAAGTCACAATGATGGATAAACTTCAGACATCAGTACAATCCTTCATGTCCAGTCAACTTTTGAGCCTTCAACAATCTTTTTCCTTGGCCTCATTTCACTACAAACGCCTCCTATCCGAGAACACACGTACTAAAACCGTCATTCTACTTGGTACCTATGGAGATGAAGCGTCACCAGCCATCCTCATTTGTGAAAAACTCGCCTTCAACCTCAATGAGTTGCCCAATCTCACCATCACTGAACTCACTCACATTTCCCTCATCAATCACAACAACGTGTACCATTACCTTGAAAGCGGCCTTTCAGAAATTGATCAAACACCACGTGTCAAGATTACACTCATTTATCCAGCAACTGATGCGCATATACTCAAGTATTCAATGCAAAATCGCGTTGTAGTCAAGGAAACTCCACATTTGTACAATTCTGTCACCTTGCCTTTTATTCAGACACGACCACCTGGACGTACACAGTGGGTAAGAAACATTTTGGAGGGGACGAGTGAACAAGAACGCATTTTATTACAGAATGATGCGTTTATTGTGCTGCCTGATACAAGGTGGGATACTAGACGTGTGGAGACTATGCATTTGTTGGTACTTGTAAGGGATGGGATGTTGCGGTCCATTCGTGATTTGAGGGGTGAACATGTATCACTTTTGGAGAATATTCAGAGGAATGTATTGGAATTGTGTAAAAGGCGCTTCCAAGTGGATGAAGGGCACATGAGACTTTATTTCCACTATCAGCCTTCTTATTATCACCTGCATGTACATGCTCAACATGTGTCAAATGATGATGTGGAGGGTTTAGTGTTGGGCAAGTCCATTTCATTGACCAGTGTCTTGGATAATTTGAGAATGATGGATGACTATTATGCCAAGTGTACTTGTGAGTTTGTGGTTGGGTCAGATAGTGAATTGTATGGGTTATTGAAAGATGTCATGTGACCGCCTTTTTATGAGATTACAAAACAAAGTTGCTGTTATTACTGGTGCTGGCAGGTAAGCTCCCACCCTCCATCCACTCTCCCTCACACAACACCTAGTGGAATTGGATACGAGACTGCTTGCTTGTTTGCTACAGAAGGTGCTCGTCTTGTCCTTGCTGATATCAATCCAACTGCCCTTCAAACCACCCTTGACAAAATCAACTCTTTGGTGACTCCAAGTCCAGCCGTGGTCATCACGTGCGATGTATCAAAGGAATCTGATGTTCAAGCAGCTGTTCAATTAGCAGTAGACACTTTTGGTGGCTTGGACATTATGTTCAACAATGCTGGTATCATGCATCCACGTGACGACGATGCCATCAATACTGAAGAATCCGTATGGGATCTCACAATGAACATTAATGTCAAGGGTGTCTGGTATGGCTGTAAACATGCACTTCAAGCCATGCGTGCACGTGGCACTGGTGGTAGCATCATCAATACTGCCTCATTCGTTGCTGTCATGGGTGCAGCTACTCCTCAACTCGCTTACACTGCCTCAAAGGGTGCTGTACTTGCCATGACAAGGGAATTGGCAGTGGTCCATGCAAGAGAAAACATTAGAGTCAATGCATTGTGTCCTGGACCCCTCAAAACTCCTCTTTTGATGGATTTCTTGAATACGGAGGAAAAAAAGGAGAGAAGAATGGTACATTTACCCATGGGAAGGTTTGGGGAGGCTATTGAACAGGCTAAAGCCGCATTGTTTTTAGCAAGCGATGATAGTAGTTATGTCACTGCTACTGATTTTATGGTGGATGGTGGTCTAAGTGCTGCCTATGTTACTCCACTTGGACAAACGACGAGTGTTGGACCCAAAGGATTTCAATAAAGGCTGTCGCTTATGCTTAGAAATCGGGTGGACTTTTTGCAACCATAAAAAAAAATTTTCGATACGTCATCCCACATTGGCAAATGGATCCCGCTACTGCTCTTGCCAGAATGCCAATCTTTACAGAATTGTTTGGTAGGACCACGACCTGAAAGAGTGCTGAGGCATGTAGGTCAAAATGCATCCTTTTATCCCAAATCCAGATCATCATCAGAATCTCTAGACTCGAATCGACATTCTCGCATGTATTTCCTTGGAAAGGCACTCATCTCCCTCCTCTAGTTGACCCATCCGTGCTCATGTCACCTTCTTCTGATAAAAAGAACCGCAAGAAACCAGGTCGCAAACCAGTAATTGATGAGGAAGACGATATTGCTTCTATTCCTCACTCTGGTGCACCCGTCACGGTACTCACACTCTATCCGCTCACTCTAACCCTCCCCCCTATAGAAACGCAAGGCACAAAACAGAGCAGCTCAACGTGCATTCAGAGAACGCAAGGAAAAGTATGTTAAAGGCTTGGAAGATCGTATTCAGGAATTGGAAACCATGGTAGCATCGGCCAAGAACGCGTCTACACCCGCTGGCAATGTGACTGTCGTTGAACAAGAAAACAAAAAGTTGAAACAATTGGTTGCTAAATTACGTGCAGAGAATGAAGAACTTAAGGGAGTGTACATGTCGAGTGTTCAAGATGTTTTGAATGATTTGTATGCGTCTGTTGCTCAAGATGGATCAACTGTAGCCAGTCCAACTGCTAAAAAGGCCAAGATGGATCATTTATGGACACCAGAATCATCATCAGCATCAGATCGTACTGCTATTGAATCACCCTTGCATGATGTGAATGCCTTGTTATTTGGTGATCAACAGCCTGCTTCATGGTATTCTCAGATTCCTCAGAGTGATTATGTATCAGATAGTCAGTTTGGTGGGTGGATTGGAGATCCATTGATGATCAATACGAATTCCAATCCAGTGAATTTGTTTGGTGGTAAGGCAAGTTCTACTCCACGCACTCCTGTGGCGTTTAATGCATTTGGTACGGGTTATAGAGATCCATCTGCTGCCTCTACATTTGATTTGGAAGCATTGCTTGGTAATAATACTGGTGGTAATGGACTTTTGACTAATGGTGATGCGACACTCTTGCCAGGATTGTTTGATTCAAGGAAACCAGACAATTTGTCACCACTTTTAACCACCACCAACAAGGCGACTGCATTGGTTCCTGGATTTGGAGATTCTGATGCATTATTCAAAGGCAAGGATGATGCTACTTTGCAGGCATGTCATGAAGCCTCTAATGGCCATATGGGCACAGATGGAGTGCATCCACTTGTTCGTGTTGCACCAGAGTTGGGATTATTGGCACCAACTGAATTGGATGATTTGTGTGATAAATTGAAGAAAAAGTGCAAGATGACGGCAGATGCAGTGAATTCAGCAACAGCAAATCAACAGGAATTCCCTCAAGAAGTCAAGCAAACACTACAGCGTGTTATTAATGGTATGGCCAATTAATCTCGTTCACTTTTTTTGTATAAATATCACCACTTTTTACTCCTTTCCACCTGTAAACAATCGATTAAGCGTTCTTTCTACACCATCTGAACTCACTGTAGACTGCCATACTGCACCTTCAGTCGCATGAAGTAAGCCTTGATCCTCCTCCCATTCAAGTGAACGAATGATCGTATTCAACACTGCACGCCCAGCAGATGCCTCCAATGCACCAACCCGATCCTTTTGTAAAAAGTCATTGGTCTTTCTATCAGCAAACACCATCATCGTTGAAGCAGCCCGAATGCCTGGAATGATATGCTCATCCTTCACAATCACACTAGCACACTTTGCAAGATGAAACAGCATAAACACTTCCATCTCAAGTGAGAGTGCATCCTTGTACTTGCTCTTCATAGCATCCAATAAATGCACATTATCATCCACAAAAGTAGGATCAACGCGTGCTTGAGATGAATAAAATGAATCACCAGTAATGTTGGTACCTCTAAAAATATGCTCTTTGCCAACAATCCCCTGCAATTCTTCAGTCAGCACAAGGGAAAGTTGTTCATCTGCAGCAACAGGTTTGGTGAAATGATATGCATTGAAACTGACATCTTCAATACTGTTTTCATCCTTGAATTGATGGTCAAGAAAGTAATCAAAGTTACGAGATACAGCAGCAGAATCAGTTGGTACGACGAGATCTCCAACAGAAGCGTGGTCAAGGACACCACAAGAGCCAAAACGGACAATGGTGAGTGGTCCATCCACAATAGAACGGACTTCGCGAACCATAAAGTCCATCATGGCCATACCCATGCCAATGGAAATGATGGAGACTGGGATGCCTTTGTAGCGACCAGTGAGCGTAAGGAAGCCTCTCATGGATTGACAACGAAAGATTGGCTCATCAAGCATACTTGCAAGTGTTTCTGCACGTTTTGGCTCACCAACTGTGATGATGCGATTAGCAACTTCTCCACGTTTTACACCTACATGGTAGACACGACCCTCTGCGTCCACAGGAAAGTTGGCATTATGCATATCGTACTTCATGGTTGCTGCTGCTGCTGAAAAAAGTTGATGAGGTAATGAGAGGGGAAACTTTGGACTGCGTTGCTTGCCTCTTTTTTTTGTCAAATCAAAATCAAAATGGAACTTCGTTTACCACGTCCCACCAAATTCGCATGCCCCATCTTGAAAAATCAAGAAATTACTGATTGTTTTCGTGACATTAATCTCGCAATCAGTGAAGATGATATTATGAAACCCAACAAGGATCGTCTCGTGTCCATCTATGAATTCTTTTTGGAAACATTGGGTGATATCAGCAAGGATCAACTCGATGACCTCGTTAATCGAGCACTTGCCAACAATCCATACCCTGAGATCCATCAACGTGGCGTACGTCTTCAAATCCTAGCCAAACAAACAGCACAATTGCTGTCTTATTTGGGCATTGATGACTTTGGGCTTTCTGACATTATTCGTGCAGAACCAGGCAAGACGCGCCGTATCTTTAGTGCAGTCATCAACTTTTTACGGTTTCGTGAAGAACATGTTGGACTGTTTGAGCAATTGTGTCAACAATCCAATCAGTATACTGCAGAATGTCAACAATTGGAAGATATGATTCGACATTTTGATGCAGAGATTGAGCATATTAGGAGTAAATTGGAACAGGATGCGCCTCAAGTTGAGGAACTCAAGGAAAAGAATAGAGAGTTGCGTGCAAGGTTGAATGAGTTGAATTTGCATGAAGAGCAGTTGAAGCAGGAGCAGAATGAAGTGAAGCGTATGCGTCAACGAATGGCTGAACAAAACAACGAATTGGATCAAGAGATGAATTTGATTCAACAGCAGATTGATGCACTTCAAATGAGGATTGTGGCGAGTCCAGAGGCTATTCAACAGAGTATTTCAGATGTACGAGAACGCATCAAGATGGAGAAAGAGCGTATTGTAGAAGAAGATGAAAAGGCAATTGCGGTACAAGCGAGGATTGATGTACTTGCACAAGTGACACGCGAGTTGGAATCCTATCAAAAATTACTTCAACCATGCCAGGATGAAGTGGATGCCATTTCAAACATTCTCAAGATGATTGATCGCACCAATGATGATTTATCCATGATTAAAACGCAGGTTGAAGCGAAAAAAAGGGAAAACGAAGCCATTAGAGGTGAGATTGCACAATTGGAAGAGAAACAGGTGCGAGACCGTGCTGGCTTTGAACAAAAGCATAGTGATTTTCAGGATAGGATTGCAGAGTTGAAGCACAAGCATGAGAGTGGAAGGGAAAGGAATAGGCAGGTGCAAGAAAGTACGTTGGCATTGACACAAGAGATTGAAGCTGCAGATAACAAATTGATGGAAGTGAGAAAGACGGCACAGATTAGGCTCAATCGGATCAAACTGGATTTTGAGTCGATTGAACTGGCGGTAAGCCACTATGGACAAGCATGCAAGCGACTATTTGAAGATTAACAGCAGTGGTTAGCGTTTGTATTGTTTAAACACCATGCTGTACTCGTCCTTTTTATCTTCTTGATCCCTGTACCGTTTCCTCTTGACCAACTCATCACCTTGTACCATTCTCCTTTGCCTACCCGTCATCCAATCCTGATGAAGCTTACCAACACTTTGTGAGAAATCCACATGAATACGCCGATCATCGATCAATACATTATCCATTTTAAAGTAGGCTTCTTCTGCATCCTCCTTGTTTTCAAATTCCACAAAAGCGTATTGCAATGAATCGCCCGTCCTCTTATCCCTAATCACCTCACAACTTCTAATTGGTCCAAACCTTGAAAAAATCAATTGCAAATCTTCATCTTGTGTGACTGGATTCAATTTACATACAAATAAAATGTTTTCAGGCGGTTTGATTTCAGCGAATGGAATATCACCAATCATTTCAAGTGTAAGGGCTTGTGCTGATGCCTCTTTTTGTCTTGATAGGCGTTCAAGTTCTTCCTGTGATACTGTGGGTTCAAGTTCTACATCAGCATCGATTCGTACGGTTGATAATTGTGCAGGTGTGGGAAGTGGTGACGTATCAGGCACGATTAGTCCAGCTGGGTCAGGGAAGGGATCGTCAAGGATTATTGTGTGTTTGATACGAATGTCACGATAGGGTTGAAAGGATGCATCCACATATGCTGAATTGATCTTTTCTAGGACGTCAAGGCCTTCTGCGACGACTCCAAATACAGTGTACTTGCCATCCAAGTAATCCAAGTTGGGTTGAAGGGTGATGAAGAATTGACTGCCAGTGACGTTTTGTCCAGAGGTGTTTTCAGCTACTGCCATGGATACTGTGCCTAAACGCGTATGTTTTAGTTTTGGATGGATTTCAGCGGAAATGTAACGACGTGTGGGACCGTGAATGAGGCCAAATATGCTTGATCCACCGTCATTGAAGGGATCACCTGTTTGGGCAGTGAAATTCTTTTGGATAGAGTGGAATGAGGAGAAATTGTAGTACTTGACCTTGCATAATTTGAGGAAATTGAGGCAGGTGTTGGGAGCGCGTTTGATGTGGAGATCGATGACGATATCGCCTAGGGAAGTTTCAAGGAGAACAGACATGCAACTTTTTGTGAAAACAAAAAAAATGGTGAGGATTTGAATGATTTGAGGAGGTGATTGTGGGTAGGATCGATACAATATCAATGCACAATTAGAACACTGCAAGTAAAGTGGATTGGTGTGGATGATGGGGGTTTGTAGTGCAATCCAAGTTTGTAGGGACTGGTCACGCTGATTTGACCAAACAGTATGTTGACTGTTATTGTGCTTTGATATCCACTCTGTAGTGAATGGATGGTGAATCAACATCGTGACACTTATGCAACCATGTTGGGACATGCACAGTTTCCTATGCTGGTGGGTTGTGTGGAAGGTGAATCCATTGCCAGAACGCGTCACAATCTACTTCAGGTACTCTCTGCTCAATATCTCTTCCTTTAACAAGATCACTTAGAGGATGATTGAGCCTTGTGGAAGGCCACCAAAAGAAGAAGATCAACTCGCACTCCGTCAAGAGCACAAGGCAGCTTACCAGGCAGTACTCAGTCAACAACAGCAGCTTACCACGCCCCATCAGTCGTACATGTGAAGTGTGTGTGTGTGTGGAGGAATTGAGTGAAGAAGGTCCGCCCCACAGGTAAGACGCGCTCAGACAGCGTTACCAAGCTCCCACTTATATAACCAGCTAAAAAAAATCAGCCTTGTGTCTCAAATCGATTTATTACTAGAATATCACCCGAATAGTTACTCGCAATTGGTAATCGGGCTTCCTCACAACGGCGTACTAAAACAGACGTCGCACTTGAACCACAATCTAACACATCTCCCTACAACCCACACCACACACGTCATCGCTCATCATCTCACCATCCAGACGCATCCCACTCTTCACAGGGTGCTCAACATTCTAACGATCAACTCAGACACTCGAAATCATTCTCTGATTTCCTGCAGCTTGGCAACGATCGACTACATTTAACAACAACAAACTCGACGCACCCATTCACCCAATCTTCCAATACAACCTCGACCACTATCCAAGGTGACTTGAACGATCCTCTAAACGAATCGCAACGTAAAGAACATTACTTCAATATGCTGAAATCTAAAAAGAAGAAGAAGGAAAAGGAAGAGCGTGAACGCCAAGAACGTGAAGAGCAGGAAAGGCTTGAAAAGGAGAAAAGGGATCGTGATCAGGCTGAGCGTGAAGAGCAGAATAGACTGATGGAGGCAAGGCAGAGGCAAAGGGAGGAAGATAAGAAGAGGGAAACGATACAGCCTGCTGGGAATGCAATGGCACAAATGGTGCGACCCCCACCAGGACCACCTCCAATGCAAATGACTTCAAGTTTACCAAATGTTGGTGGGTACGTGCAGGGACAGAGTCCAACTAATATGGGTGGATATATGGGAGGACAAGGGGGGATGGGCCAAACTCCTCCTGCTGTACCACCTCAAGCACCTGGAATGGGATCGTATCCCCCCAGTCTAAGTCATCCTCCACCTACCATGCAAACAGGGATGCATCAACATATGCAAGGTGTACCACAGCAATATCAGCAACAGCCAGCACCACCTTCGCAAATGGTTCAACAACAACAAGCTCCACCGCCACAGCAAGCAGGATATGGAACAAGACAAGAATTACAGGATGTACGCAATATGATGACATCGCCTGTTGGATCCACTGCATCCAATGGACCTCCACCTAAAATGACTCCACCTCAAGGTAAACGACCACCTGCTTATCCATGGACAGTGAGGCAATTGCAGTACAACATTCCATTTCCACGATGCGATTATTCATTATTTACAAATGGTGAAGATTTGTGGTTATTTGGTGGGCTTGGCAAAACTGGGCCACGAAATGACTTGGTTATTATCAACTCTGGTATCTTGTCCTTGGTAAAGCGTGTGATGTTATTTAGGAACACTTGTGACACAGCCTGTTGGAACCAATGGAGAATTACCTCCTTCACGCGATGGACATACGGCAGTGCTTTTAAATAATCATGTGCTGGTATTTGGTGGTGAATGTGATGATGGTAAATGTGAGGACACGCTGCATGTCTTGCAATGCGATGCCTTTACATGGCAACTCGTCATTATGCAAGGTAATCTTCCGATTGGACGGCGTGATCATTCTGCTGCTGTGTTTGAAGACACCATGTTCGTCTTTGGTGGTCAGTCGGATGGATACTTTTTACAAGATTTGGTTGCATTTGATCTGAGTACACTTTACGCTAGTCCTCGTTGGGAATATATTGAGCCTGCGAATGAAGGTCCTTCAGGGCGTGCAGGACACTCTGCAATCGTGCACCATGACCGCATGTACATTTTTGGAGGTACGGATGGAGAAACCTTTTTTGATGAAATGTGGTGCTACGATATTCAAGAAAACTCGTGGGCATTGTTGACAGCAACTGGTCATACGCCTCCTGGACGTGCAGGTCATGCTGCAGCTATTGTCGATGACTGTATTTACATTACAGGTGGTAAATCCGCAACCGGCAAGAATTTGAGTGATGTGATTGCCTTTCGAATTAGAAGCATGTTGCAACATTTTGTATTGTGATAATGTGGTGTAGGTAGGCGCTGGTATACGTTTCAAAACATGGGGCCTGCACCATCTGCTAGGAGTGGGCATTCCATGGCAGCTATTGAAAGCAAGATTTACGTTTTGAATGGTGAAGCTCGTGAAGGGGAAGATCCTGCTCAAGTGCATGTATTGGACGCTGGTAAAATCAAGTATCCTAATGATCCACCTTTGAAACCACGTGTACCCCTACAAGGTGTGGCTGGAAGGAGTACTCCAGTGGCGGCAATACCACCTCCACCAACACAGAATCCTTTGTTGCCTTCAGGGCCAATCAGTCTTCCTCCTTCTCAACCACCATCCAAGCCACCAACACCTGCACCACCACTTTCGCCCAGTTCAACCATGCAAAGTCCATTGTCTCCTCAAGGTCATGTTGAGACTATGATGCATCCACGCAAGGCTCCTGTGCCACCTAGTGGCAGGGTGGCTTCTCCCCCAGTTCAGGATGAGTACAACACTCAACAGTGGCCACAAATGAATGCGCCACCACCCCAGGGGATTCAACAACGTGTGGATTCTCAGGATTCATCGAATGGTGGATATGGCCAAGGTGATGCTCAAACCATTGCATCTCGCCTCTACAATCAATATCAAAGCACTGGTGGAAGTACTGGAAGACAGTCACCTCAATCTTATGCGAAAAGGCAAATGGGAGAGCAAGAGGCGGTGGGAAGACAGTCTCCACGACGTGCGATGAGTCCCTTGTCCAATGGTTCATCTACTCAAGTTAAACCGGTGGCACCCCAGCCCATGTCCTATGATGATTTGAGACAGCGTATGAATGATTCATCTCCACCAGACAGTTACAAGAGTCAGGAATCCACGCGACGACCACAACCACCAGCAGCAGCAGCACCTGTTGAACGTGCCAAGTCACCTCCTGTTGAAGATCGTAGTACTTCATTGAACCGATCCATGCCACCAAGTAATGCTCAGCAACCTTCATCTCAACAGTATGCCTACGCCCACCAACAGCAACCACAAGCGCCACCCATGTTGCAAGCCAACAACAAGGATTACGACACGCCTCTTCCTTCACCTGTGCCCACCTTTTCATTGGAAGATGATGCTGGCAACATTCATCGTCAATCCGACATTCTTACTGATGAAAAATTGTTCTATACTCCAGCTAAACCAGCTCAAGAGGACAAGGACAAGAACAGTTGGGATGATAAGGATCAAGATGATCGAGAATGGGAAAGGAAGCGTGGTCAAAAGAAGCAACAGCAACAGCAGCGGCAGCAAGAGCAACAGCACAAGGAACGGATAGCACAAGCTCCACCTGTTGCCAAACCAGTCAAACAAACCACCAATGCTGTTCAAAAGCGAGAATCCCGTCACAACAGTGTCAGTAGTCAACGTGATTCTTTGTACATGGCTGAACGTATGCTCATGACCACTAGCACCCCCACTGAACCTGATCCCAATCTTCTTGCTGAAATGGGTGAAGCAGGATCCACAAAGTATGAGGTGTACCAATTACTCATCAGTCTAAGTAAGGAACTCAAGGAAGCTAAAACTGCTTTGATTGAGAGTTCAAAGGCAGCTAATGATCGCATCACCCTCTCTGAACGAACCAAGCATGGAGCCTTGAAGGAAGCGGCCTACCTCAAAGCCAAGCTCACGGCCATTTCTGCCGGTTCTGCCCGAGATCTTGCCAAGATTGGTGAAGCACGAGTTCAAGAGTTGGAAACCAAATTGTCCCTTGCATTGGCTGACAATCAGAAGCTTCAAGATGAACTGCATGAACGTGATCAAGAAGTCGTTCGTATCAATGAAACCAAAAAAAGATTTGAGCAAATGGTGGAAGAATCTGAACATCGTGTTGCAGAGTTTGAACAACTTCACCTCTCTTCTCAAGAACAAATCTCAGTGTTGCACGAACGCCTTGTTGAAATGGAAAGTAAAGCATTGGACGCGACCTCTCGTGCAGCAACAGCAGATCACCACAATCGATCCTACCAAATGGAAGATATGGAGCAACAGCAACAGCATTTCAAGAAGCAATTGGAAACCCACAAACGCGCAGTTGAATCTGCTTCCACTGCTGTAAAGAAGGCTAATGAACGGGCATCTCATGCAGAGCGACTTTGGCAGGAAACACAAGAACGACTTTCCACTTTGGAACAGCATGCCATGGACCTTCGCAATGATGTGCAAAACAAGCATTCTGAACTTGAACGTGCTAAACAACGCATCAATGATGTTGAGCGACTTTGGCGTGCAGCTCGAGAAGAAGCATCTCAACTTTCAGCTATCAACTCAGTCATGGAAGGCGTTCGTAGCAGCGATTCTAGCGAAGAATTTGAATCACGCTTCAACCAAGCACAAAACCGTGCACGACAACTTGAGGAAGAACTTGCCATGCACAAGGATGCACGTGAACGCGCTGAAGCACTTGCACGTCAAGCAGAAGTTGGACGCCGTGAGACCCTTCGTCGTGCCCTTGATGCAGAACGCATGTGGGCAGGTGCACAAAAGGAACTTACAGCCCTCAAACGACGTAGCATGGCCAAACATGACCAAACGGCCTACATCCGTCAACAATTGCAACGTTCTGAAGATCAGTTACGCAGAAAGGAACGGGAATGTGATGAATGTCAAGTGCGTGTGACCACTCTCCTTGCTTTATTAGGAGATTCAGATTCATCACAGGCTGCAGGACGTATGTCTGCTGATTTGAGTACATTGTTGGAACGTGTAAACTTTTTGGAGAGGGACAGGGAGGAGATGGAAAGGACGATTGGTGTGTTGAGGCAGGAACTGGGTAGATATCAAGGAAGGTATTAAAAAGTAATGTTACTATATTGAGGAATGCGACTGCGAAATCTTTTTTAGATTTGAATTGATGGCCGAGTATGCCGAAATACAACAGAATGAGCTCGATGCCCTTGAGGCCATATTTGGTGAAGGATTCCGTCGGATAGAAAACAAATCTGCTTGGAACGTAAGAGTTTGATCAAGAGATGATGACGTGTTTAGATTGCATCGCCACCAGAGTTTGCAATTGAATTACAATCGATTGATTCAGGAAACCCTAAATCTGTACAGCTACATGTCAAGCATGTCATGATGGTTGCTGTGTATCGTGATACTCTATAGACTAAGCAAAACATATCCCATGGTTGTGCCAGAACTCTCACTTACACGTACCCACCCACCCCTATATGCGCCTTGTAACTAATGCTAGATCCTGTTGGCTTGTCTCAAAGTGATCTTGTGACCATGCTGAAGGGATTGCAGGCTCAGGCAAAGTCTCTAGTTGGTCAGGAAATGATTTATGACTTGACCATGTACCTTATGGAAAGCCTCAATACAAACGATGGATCCAGACGCCCTCCTCCAGTGATGGTGGTAGAGGAAACAGTAGAAGAGGAAGAAGAGTACAAGAGTGAAAGTCAAGACAGTTCTTCACAGACTAGTGAGACGGATGAGGAAGAACGACGCATTAAAATGGTCAAGGAGATGCGACGGACACGCAAGATTTCATCTACTCAACGAGACCATGAACTCCTGGACACTGTTACCATAGTACCCACGAATGAATCGAATGTGGTTAACTTCACTTCTACTGTGGTCGTACATGCCTTTTCAAAACCACTTGTATTCAAGAGTATCCAGTTACAAACACTCATAACTTATTCAACACTTTTCCAGTCCTACAAAGCCACTCCCATTACTCAAGATGCTGCTGGTGTGAGTCCTCCTCAATTGGTGGTACACATTCTTCGAATCAAAAACAAGATTTACACTAATCCTGAACATTATGCTATGCTATCTAGTATCACCAAGGACTTGGAACGCTTGCAGGAAATGAAGAAACATCCCAATTTGGTTTCACTGCTTGCTTACAAGTTGGAAACCCAACCGCAGCGACTTCAATTGAACATTGTGACGGAATGTGCCCGTGGACATTCTTTGGAACGACTATTGCAAACGTGTGGTACCATTAGCATCACACGTGCACGAGAGTACATTCGACATGTCCTTTTTGGATTGTCAGCATTACATGCTCGCAACATTAACCACAAGGCAGTGAGAATTGACAACATCTTTTTGGATGCTGATAGCACGACTGTTCATGCACAACTTGCCGGTGCCTCTTTTGCACGCAAGATTTCAGATCTCAACAAAAAATATCGATTTGATCAGGATGTTCTTGACACCAAAGTCCGTGAAAAGATTTGGCACGTTCCTTTCTCCTTAATGCAACTCATTTATCTGTAGGAATCCGCCTGAACTCAAGGAATTTGGTGATGAAACCTATGGCAAAAAGTATGATGTGTGGTTCATTGGAGTCGTATTGGCGACTATGGTTTATGGATTGGATGTGGCTTTTCGGTTCAGGAACGTCAACAGCTTCCTCGTCAACGTCAAAGAACCTGCTTACAAGGATTTCATTTCCAAATTACTTGAACCAGATTCTCGCAAACGGTTTACTGCAAGTGATGCACTCAAACATCCTTTTCTCACAGATCAACTGTTTATCGAACCATCTCTCTTTCAAGAAAAGAGTTCCACTGGCTCCAATGCCCTGGATTTTGATCATCAAGGCCATGATACCTTTTATGCAGTACCATCTCGTTATCGAACCGATTTTGTTGAATTAGAATTCATTGGCAAAGGTGGTTTTGGTGAAGTTGTAAAGGCAAGAAACAAGTTGGATGGTCGCATTTATGCTGTCAAAAAGATCCAATGGGCAGGTAAAGACAACAAGTTCTTGCGGGAAATCACAGCACTGTCTCGCCTCCACCACAAAAATGTTGTTCGTTACTTTTCCACATGGGTTGAAGATGACGATGGTTCACTATGGGACGTTGAAGAAGATGAGGAATCAAGTGATTTCACTGATGATCAAGTGGATGATGGCTTTACGGGTGATTTCATGTCTGCAGAGCCTTCTCGTATCCAGTTTGCTTCTACCATGAACAGTTCACCTATTGCTGACACCATATCATCAAGCACAGATTCGAGTGTGGATTCCAGTATGAAAACCATTTACATTCAAATGGAATATTGCGAATCCTACACATTACGAGACATGATTGACAATGGACTCTCCGAAGAGGAAGGATGGCGTATTCTCAAACAATTACTTGAAGGATTGGCCCATATTCACGCACAAGGCATGATACATCGTGACCTAAAACCTGCCAACATTTTCAGTGATTCCAAAGGAACCGTCAAGATTGGTGACTTCGGATTAGCCACTTTTAACGAATCTGCTGCCGCTCCCTCCAAAGCTGATTTGGAAAACTTGTTTCAATCAGACCTTACTTCTGGCATTGGTACATCAGCTTACATTGCACCAGAAGTCATTCAAGGTGGTAAAGGTGGCAAGTATACTCAAAAGGTTGACATGTATTCCCTTGGTGTAATCTTTTTTGAAGTGTGTCATGGTGCGTTTTCCACTGGAATGGAACGTATTCTTGCCATTCAAAAGATTCGTTCACCACTCGTTGATTTACCAGATACTTTTAACCCAAATATGATGCAGCAAGCCAACATCATCCGCCTCCTCCTTTCTCATGTACCAGAAGAGCGTCCTTCTAGCCTCGAATTGCTCAAAAGTGACCTGCTTCCACCTCAACTAGAAGATGAGTACCTTGTGGAAAGTTTGCGTGTGTTTGCTAACCCTGATACCGAGTATTTCAGCAAGTTGATTGGGATTCTGTTCACTAGAACAGATACACATCAGGACCTCTCATACGATTACAGTGAATCACTTTCTACAAATGATGTATTTGATGTCTGCTATGGACACGTCAAGTCCCTGCTCACTCAAGTGTTTACCAAGCACACTGCGGTGGAATGTAACCCTTCCATCCTCATGCCAAGGAGTGACAAGAGTGATCAGCGTAAAGTATTTTGTGTGATGGATACCAATGGTCAAATACTCCAATTACCCTATGATCTCACCCTTCCATTCGCAAGGTACATTGCGCGTTACAACATCCACATGCTCAAACGTTACTCTTTTGGAACAGTGTACCGTGATCGCATGATTGGGCATCCACGCAGTGTTCTAGAAGCAGATTTTGATATCGTTCACCCCAGCATTGATGCATTGGCTGAATGTGAAGTCATGCGTGTCGTATTTGAAATCGCGCAAGCCTTTTCCACTTGCTTGCCTGATGGAATAACCTTTTACATCAACCATCCATTCTTGCTGGATTTGCTCAAACGACTTGCAGAGATTTCAGTGGATCAAATGAGTCAATTCCAAGCACTCCTCACACAAATGTCTAATCCAGGTCATTCGCTAGAACGCTTGCAAAAGCAATATCCCTTGACTGAGCATGCTTGGTCCATCATCAAAGTTTTCCATTACAAGGGTGATGTTTGGGCAGTGTATCGTAACCTGGAATCCCTCAAATTAGACAAATCGGATGCTCAACGCTTGCATGAAGCCTGCACTTACCTTTTGCAAATTGCAGATTTTGCACGGTTGTATGGTATCACCTCACCCATTCAACTCGTTCCCATCCTCTCCTACAATCATCAGTACTACAGCAAGTTCCTCTTTCAAGCTGTACGTACTTCCAATCATGATATCCTTGCTGCTGGTGGTCGATACGATGACCTCATTCAGCAAGTCAAGTTTTCCACACGCAAGGCTCGTACCTGTGCAGTTGGTACGAACATTGCTATTCAACGCTTCATCAATCTCATCGTGGCCACCCCGCAGCCACTCAAATCCCCCTATCCAGCCTCCACCACCATCTACGTTGCCTCATTTGGTAAAAAGTTGATTAGAGAAAGGATCGATATTGTCAAAGAACTCTGGGACGCACATCTCGCAGCTCACCTCATGTATGATGAATCCGATGCATCTGTTGAATCCCTCCTGGAGTACTGTCGCCCACGCAACATCCACTACATTGTAATCGTCAAGCACAAATCCATATTGGTCAAAGTGGTGGGCGTTTACAAAAAGTTGGAACAAGAGGTCCCTTCCAATGAACTCGTTGCCTTTTTCGCAAAGGAAACTCATGAAAAGCAAGCAACCGCAGATCATGCTCTTGCTCCCTCCATTGGACATGTGTACCATACTACCAGCCAACCAAAAGGATCCAAAAAGGTTCGATCGAGGCATGCACAGGCTGAAAAGGCAGTTGAATGTGTGGAATCCACCCTGGAAAAGCAGCTTCCCGTCCTACTGGCTGATATTCCATTGGCCATTATCACTCAATACTTGTCAAATGGAGACACAAGGACATTATCCACCAAAGACAAGGATATTCTACTAAACATGGCCACGATACTTGCCAACGAGTGTGCTCATGAGCCATCTGTCTGGATTTATTCTCAAAAGGATGACAAGTGCATACTGGTTCACAATAAACAGTGAGGCAAAAAGGATCCAGGAAAACTTTTTATTACAAAATGGAAAACACATTTGCCAAAGATGGTGAACCTGTTACCTGTGAGGCCATACGCATGCAAGGCAACACTTTAGTCATTGAGAGTAACCATATAAACGTGAGCACAGTCTCTAAAGATCTATGTGAGCCTCATGAAACTCATGTTTATGATGAAGAATCTGCTAAACGCATGCAAGCACACGTTAATGACCCTTCATTGGATGAATAAAGATGGAATTGGAAGTGATTGTAAAGGAAAAGGAGTGGTGGGGGGAGGTGTAAGAAGTAGTCATAAAAGCTAAGGATTCTTTTCATACTTTGACGTTTATGGGATGGCTTGGAGGGCTCCAATGGCACGGACAACCCACTAGACACTTTTATGGAGGTCTACAGTATGCCTTGGAACCATTCCGAGCGAGATTGGTGACAATAAAATTCTACACTTTTAGGAATCATGGACTATAGTCTTTGGTTTTGGATGGTGATTTAGACTTTTTCTCATGGATTGCTTTGAAACTTGGTATGAGGCAACTAGAGACGTGCCACTGGCAGGGAAATCAAGTGGCGTTGCTTGATCTGTCCTGTAAACGACATGGTTGTCAATGTAAGTTCAAAATTCACTTTGTGGCACTGTTGTACACGCCGCAGCCCCTCCATGACACTTGTACCCCCCCACCAGGTACTCTTACAGTACCTGGAGTCTGGTCAGTCCCCTTTGTATATAATTTATAACACAGGCATGATAAATAAAACTAAAATTTTTTTTCAATATTTTCCACCATCATGCCATTTGCTCCAAATATCATTGAAACTTTTCAGTCAGCCTATGTTGCTCGTGACGTTGATGGATTAGCCAATCTGTTTTCAAATGATGCTGTAGTTGAAATACCAGGACAGCCCAAACCGCACCTCAACGGAATTGATGAAGTCCGTAGTTGGATCACTTCTTCTCTCCCTACTTCTAATCCAAGCAACACTATCCATCCAGACAGTGTCAAAGTAGATGGTGATGATGCATCCTACACGGTTACATTCAAGAGTGATTATTTTGCTAAAAAGGGTTTGACTGACGGAATGACCATGCATGTTGTCTTGAAGGCTGATGGTGAGGGCAAGATTGTGTATATGAAGCGCACGATTGATCCTGAGCACTTGGAAGCCATTTTAGCGTATAAAACGGGTGGAAAACCTTAAATGAAGGATTTAGTGCTGATCGAGTAGATTCTCCTAATG
>QZWU01000148.1:0-22600 GCA_004114255.1 Acaulopage tetraceros
AAAGGTAGACAGAGTTACAAAGAGAGATAGAGATTTAAAATAAAGACAGAGATTTATATACTTTAAGACCTATGTTAATTAGAATGCCTTACCAGAGACTTAAGGGCTAAGTGAGAGTATTTATAAAGATAATAATATAAGAGCTATGTAAGAGGTGACATTAGCACTTATATAGGTGGTGATAAAAGAGATGCAAAAGAAAGTACTGGATTTTTGTAAAAGTGAAAAACAGTTATGCTATTCACTTTAACACAACTACTCTTTTCTGAGAAAGAGTATGAGATATAGGAAAGGGAAGAAGAGCAAAGAAGAGGATAAATGCTTGTTGTGGGTTTAGTGGTAAACCTATGACACTAGTGACCTTCTATATATCCTTGTTCTTATCACAAGTGAACCCAATAAAAAAATCATATCCAATCTTAGAGCATTTGGCAGTTAATCTTTCTCTATCACTCTTTCCAAAATCAAAGCCAAATTGCACTTTTGAATAAAATTTAATCACTTTATTTTTTGCAAGTTGTTTACTCTTCACTTTCTCACTATCTGCATACATTTTCCCAGTAAAGGTTGCATAAAACAAGACTTCTTCAGATGAAATTGGAATTAAATCATTAATATTATTATTATTATCATTTAAGACTAGAGTTAGGCTGTAAAGCTAGTTGTAGTATTAAGTATTAGATTATTAAGACTACTACTGGTTTTCCATGGTCACAAATAAGCAACTGGCTTTTGCAATAGTGGTCGTGTTCAATGAAAAAAGAGAAAAAATTTTCTACTACTAGCCTTCTCAGTTCAAGCGCGGCCATGGAAGACCAAGAAAGCTTTGTCACAAGTCTCAGGGACCCAATACTGGACGTCGTGTTTATCTATAGTATGTAGTGAGTGTGCCAGAGGTGGTGGACGTGTGCAATTGTGTCCAAATAAATGCCCTCATTACTTGACGAAATGGTGCAATGAGGAGATTCAAACAACATAATAGCTTTATTAGAAGGGTCCTGTATAACTGTTACTAGGTGGTGGTTGGTCGTTGATAGCTGCATTCTACTATGATGGACGTGATTGTTGATTCCATCATAGTTGCAAGTAATAGTGATGGAGCAGAGTTGCAATTAGTGGTTTGAACAGTGCTGGTATAGTGGCAGATAGTGCTGGTATCAATGTGTGTAGTGAGCTGGTTGAATGGATGCTGGTGATTGTGAATGAGAGTGGAATTGTGATAGTGGATGGCAATAAGGTTGGAGTTGAACTGGTGGTGTGGATGATGTTGGTGGCGTGGCATTGGTGAAGATACGTGTTGCACGTGCCATACGTGTAACGAATGAGATAGTGAGTGTGTTGAATGTGTGATATAACACGCGGTTGTTGTAGGAGGGAGGGGGCATTTTTGGAATTCTTCTAAAAATCTAATTCTATAATAATTTATACTATCTCAGATTTTTAAACTAAACTATACTAAAATCTAGAGTAGATTTAAAGAGACTAGTCAAGACTAGATAGTTATATAGAATAGTATTAGTATAACTTTTTAAATACAAACAGTAGTATACTTCTAACCTATTCTTAATATCTATGAATTCAAGTCTACCACACCTTACTCACTTAGTATCTGCACTATCTATTCAGAAATATATAACTTCTATTGAGTGAGATAAACATCACACTCTAAACTCTAATTAAAGGATTATGTATTAGCATAGGAGAGGAGAAATCTGTTCACCTTTTACACAAACACATCTGTCCTGACAACAACGCCTATACAATCTACACCCCTGACATTTTCTAATTAACAACGCACTCACCACCTCTCACCAGCTGGGAATTCAGCATATAATGGACTTGGAGCACTGGCATACGTAGCATACGTTTCACCAGTGTACGCTTGTTCAGGTTCTTGATGGAAGAAATGGTCCTCGTCAGGCACCATTTCCCTCGCTTCCTCCAATCCAATGACCACTTCTTCCCTACCATTATCTCCAGAAGGTAATCGTATCTGGAAACTCGTCATCATCTGTGCATCAGGATCATAGCCATCCTGAGCAGCTTCATAACCATCTAATAAAAAGGGAGATGCATTCACAGCCACAGGAGGTTGTGGGGCATGTGACATGCGGTTGAGGCCAGCACGGCCAAGGTCGACTGACTGCCAAATTCCAGACTTGTAAATGGAATTGCGATTAAGGGCTAATCTTGCCGCGATTGTTTGAGCCTTTTGGGATTGCGCAGTGGATTGTTTTTTCCTTGCTGAGAATGAGTTGGTTTGGTCTAGCTGCCGTTTGCGTCGTGAGTACAAGATGGTGATGCCAACAACGAGTGCGATGGCGCACACCGTGCCAACGACGACAAAAACAGGGATTAAAACGTTGAGACTAGTGGATGTTGCGTTTTCTTGAGGAGCCATTATATAGTGTAATTATAAAGACGTCTTTACAGGCACAGACGCTATTGTATGCGAACAGATTAAGGGCAGAATCTGTAGAAAAGAGAAGTGTGAAAAAAAATTGGCAGACGAGTGAGTGTGATGGAGTGTGGTGAGAGGTGGGTCAGCTGGAAAATTGGACCTATCGATTTTAATTTAGCAACAGTGCATAACCAAGTCAAAGAGGCTGGGATGATGGTAGAGGATGAGGAAGGGGATGGTGGATAGTGTTGCTGAGAGGGAGGAAATTGAGCTTTAGTCGGTTTCTACTCTATATAGGTCGTCATGGGTGCGAACGTGTCCAACAGAGGAGGGAAACTCATTCATCTTCTGGGCATTCATCAAAGTGTGGCAAGGGCAACCAAGGATTGAACGCGTTTTGCTCTGAATTTTTTTTTTCACTTTTTTTTTTCACAAAGACTGAAAGCACAACCAATCGACCCACTCTGTTTACCAAAATCACCATCTGTGGCCGATCCATTCTCATCCATCAACCACAGTCTCACCAAACATCTAAAAACATTCCCCTTTGAAAATGGACTCGTTCGACGGAACAGATGAAACGCCACTCACCAGTTCTCATAACACTCCACCCACCCAAGAGGAATTGCTTGATTCAACATCCTGGTCCGCAGTGTACATGTCTCGCGTATACTACACCATTTTATCAATGCTCGTCCTGTATTTGGCCTCCATTGCTTATAGCAAATATCGATACTACCAACTAAAACAAAGATACTTGAAAAGAAAGTATGTACTTGATTATCACTGTAATTAACGCGTATTAGTGGCAAACCACGTCCCATTCCACGTGCCGCTCCCATTCGATCCAGGCCCCTTTCCACTCCCACCGCAACCTTGCCTGCACGCGTCATTCCATCTTCTGTGGTGCACACACGAACAGCTGCTGTGGGTGAGGTTGTAGATGCGACTTCAACTGCTAGACGCTTAATGCAAGAAAGACCACGCATTTATGCCACCATGCCACCTCCAACCAACGTAAAGCCACGCGTTAATCTCGACACCATGTATAATCTTCAACCAGCTATCCCACTTCGAACGTTTGCCCCCATGCCAAGTGCTTCTGATTTATCCTCCAATGGTACTGTGGAACGATCTGTTGAGTTTTATGCTCAACAAGAAGCTGCAAGACGTCAACGTGATGCTGGCGCCAGGCATCTTCAACAGCAGGCAGAAAAGGCACATCGTGAAGCTTATCCTCGTCGCTACACCAATGTCCTGGGTCATTTCGAAACACCCAACCCAAATGGACCTTATGCTACGCCTCATCGACGCGTGGATCTCTATCAAAATGATGTGGAAACCCAAAAGACACCTTCTGTGGATCCCTTGACTGCCTTGCAGAGGAAACGTGCTGCCTCCACTGGTCGTGTCAACAAGCATGGTGATAGAAACGCGCATGATGAATTGGAAACACCTGCAAAGAAGGTTAGGCGTCGTGAACGCGAGTTGGACAACGAAGAAATGGAAGGTGTGGAGTACGACCACATGCACAATCAACGCAAGTCCTCTGGCAAGAAGAGAAAGCAAACACCAATGAGATATGCAGCACCTGAATCCGAGAGTGAGTTGGAAGAAAAGCCCGCCAAGCAACGTTCCCACAAACGAAAGTCTGTTCAGGTAGCCATTGCCAATGTGTCCAATAAGAATGTCTCAAGGAACATTGTAAATGTGAATGGTGAACTTTGGGGACGGCTTGCAACAGACAGCAAGTCCTACATTGTCTTGGATGACGAAGATGACGTTTCTCCCAAGAAAAGGAACAGATTGGATGGTGCACATGCTATTTTGTCTCCTTCCAAGAGCGCCAAGGTCATGCAAGCCATGTTTGAAGGTGAAAATGCCGCAAGCTCACAGCAAGTTTCTCCTTTTGCCAAGCGTCCCTTTGAAGGTGGCAAAGAACTGGATCGTTTGCCTACACCCGTGTCAGATGTACCTGAGGAACAGACTGTGGAACCTGAAGCCAAGACACCAGCCAAGAAGTGGAAGCGTCCTCCATTCGAATGGAAGGACAAGAAGGTTGAACCTGAAACCCCCAAGCCATCCTTTGTTACCCCTGCTGCTGTTGAACAAAGGACTGAAACAAGTTCAACTGAAAAGAAGACGGTTGGTTTGGCGTTTGGACTATCCACTCCTGCATTTGACGTTGCAACACCTACACCAGCCCCCAAGACACAAGAAAATGTCATTGCCGCCCCTGCACTTGTTCCAGAATTGAATTTGAGTGGAAAGGCAGAGGAGAAGAAGCCAAGTTTTGTGTTTGGTGGCAAGGCAGAGGATAAGAAGGATGAAGTGAAGCCAGCAATTACATTTGGTGCCCCAACAACTGAAAAGCAAGTGGATACCAAGCCTGCGTTTACATTTGGTGCACCTGTAGTGGAAAAGAAGGAAGAGGCCAAGGCCACATTCACGTTTGGTGCGCCAGCTGCTGAAAAGAAAGAAGAAACCTCGGCAGGTTTCACGTTTGGAGCTCCTGCCGTTGAAAAAAAGGAGGAAGTGAAGCCCACGTTTACATTTGGTGCACCTGCCGTTGAAAAGAAGGAGGAAATCAAGCCAACATTTACGTTTGGTGCGCCTGTAGCAGAAAAGAAGGAGGAGAGCAAACCCACTTTGTCGTTTGGCGCTCCAACCACTGACAAGAAGGAGGAAGTGAAGCCAACGTTTAATTTTGGTGCACCTGCCATTGAAAAGAAGGAAGAAACCAAACCAATTGCATTCACATTTGGTGCACCCGCAGCAGAAAAGAAGGAAGAAGCCAAACAATCCTTTACTTTTGGTACTCCAGCTCCCGCCACTGGATTCAATTTTGGCGCTCCTGCAAAGAAGCCTGAAACTCCAAACAACACAGAAGACATGGAAATGGAAGATTCTGGTGCTGTTGTTGTTCAGCCAACCACCACCAGTACTGGATTCGCGTTTGGACAACAACCTGCCGCTGCTGCTCCCATGGCCGCTCCAAGTGCTAGTGGATTCACCTTTGGTCAACAACCAGCAAGCACAACTGCACCTGCAAACACTGGTTTCACGTTTGGTCAACAATCTACGGCACCAGTTGCTGCTCCCACCACAAATTTTACGTTTGGCCAACAACCTACAACACCAGCTGCACCTCCTGCTACAAACTTTGCATTTGGTCAACAACCCACAACACCAGCCGCACCTCCTGCCACAAGCTTCACGTTTGGCCAACAGCAACCTGCTAGCATGGCACCAACTGCAAACACTGGTTTCACTTTTGGCCAACAACAATCCACTCCTGCTGCTCCCCCAGCAGCCACACCAATTAATGCATCAGCTGGAGGATTTGCTTTTGGTCAACCCACAAACAATGCCACTGCTACTACCACATTTTCCTTTGGTCAACAAGGTGCAACAAGCTTCAAGTTTGGTGAACAAGCTTCCGCTCAACCAACCAACAATACCGGCTCTTCCTTTTCCTTTGGTCAACCACAACAGCAACAACAACAACAACAACCTGCCTCAACAGGAACAACCTTTGGATTTGGTCAAACACAACAGCCTGCTACAAATAGTTTTGGTTTTGGTCAGCCCGCAGCTGCACCCTCTACTGGATTCGGCGGATTTGGACAACAACAACAACCAGCAGCACCCGCCACAAACAGTTTTACATTTGGCCAACCGCAACAACCAGCTGCTACCACAAGCACCTTCACCTTTGGTCAACAACAACCTGCTGCTGCTGCTCCCGCATCCACCTTTTCCTTTGGACAATCCAATGCTGCCCCTGCTACCACTGCTCCATTCGTCTTTGGCCAACCACAAGCTCAACAACAACAGCAACAACCCTTTGTCTTTGGTCAACCTCAACAAGGTTCAGCTCAACCTACACCCAGTGGTGGTTTTGTTCAAGGTTCCACCAACATTGCAGGTCGCAAGATCATTGTACCCCGTGCTCGTAAGCCAGGAAGACGTTAATCCCTCCCCCCTATGTATCATCCTCCTCTCTCTCTCTATCTCTCTGTGTGTGTCTCAATAAAATGGCTGCCGCTCTGTGCAACTCTACCTTTTTTTCGCAATCTAATTTTAATTGCTGCAGATCAGCAGCTTCATCACCTCCTTTTTCTTTTAATTCCCTTGTTTTTCTACTCACTTTCTTATTAATCAACGCGCAGTGGCCCTGATAATCGGTCCAGGAATTCCAATCGTCCATCAATGGCACCTAATGCATCAATATCGACTAATCCACCCACACCAGCCCCACCAACCGCAGGAACCTCCACCTTCACCAAAGTTATCATTTCATCAACAGTGATTTTGGTGGTTGGTCTCGTCCTCTTTGTGATATACTCGTTTGTTTACCGTCAAAAGCGCAAAAAGAAACGTAAGCGCAAGCCAGACGGCTCCTCTGATGAAAAGATACGTCCAGGTATCAGCTTACGTCAACCTTCCTCTGTTCCCATGGAGCCACCGCCAAGTTTACAGGGTGATTCAATGGGAGGAGGGTTTGGAATGGGTGTTGGAGGTCCTGGTATGCGGAGGAAGAGTGAAGCAACCAACACTGACAGGGATTCTGGGTTTAGGTGGGTGGAGGATGAAGGTATACTCGCTAAAATGAGGAAAATGAGCATGATACGATGACATGTTGATGAAAAAGTCCACAGCAAATGTACTGTGTGATGAGCTGGTCTCGTGCAGAAATTCTACTAATCTGCGCGTAATGATTTCAATGAAACCAGATGGTTGAGTAGAAGCTGTTCCTTTTCATGCAATGTACCCGAGTTCATCAGAGAGCCAAGCAAGTCCAAGTTCTCTTGTATCAAAAATTTTTTGAGAAATTTTTCGGTACGTATACAGTCCCAGCACCTTCGCCCTCTCCTCTTTTTGAGATTCCTCACACATCAAATTTCCTACATATATTCAACTCGAGCATTACTAGTTGTATAATCGGCAGATTCATCTGATTCTTGACCGATTTTGCATCAATTACCACAGCTAATTAGCTAATTCTCCTCTCTCTCTCTCTATCTTTCATATTGATCATCTAATCACTTGTTGTGCAGCCATCCATTATATATCCCCTTTACGATACATTATACATAAAAATGGTTCACGACAACAACAAAACTCTCATCCGATCCCGCCGTTCATCCGATAGACGTCGTCAATTCATTTTGATTACTGCAGCACTTGTATTAGCAGCTTTTGCTTCTCCTGTTGGTTCCAAGCCTACGCCTGAAGATGGCGCGTCTGCTCGTATTACGGCATTAGATACGGCGTATGTACCACCATCCATGCCAGCAGGTTATTCGTGGTCAACTGTCAGTCAGCAAGATTATTATGGTGGAAGTGGAACAGGAAGTGGTGGTGGTGGTGGAACAGGCACTGGTGGAAATGGTGGAACAGGTGTTCCTGGTGGTGTGTTGGGAGATGGACAAACGCGTGATGGTGCCAATGGAGGTACTGGAAATGGTGGATCAGGAAACGGTGGAACTGGAAGTGGTGGTGGTACAGGAAACGGAGGTACTGGTACAGGAGGCACTGGAAATGGCGGCACTGGAAATGGAGGTACAGGCGGTGGAGGTACTGGAAATGGTGGAACAGGTGGAGGTGGAGGCACAAATGGTAAGTTAATCTATTTATTGAATGCTAAAATTACTAGGTGGCACAGGAAATGGAGGCACAGGAAATGGTGGTGCAGGCAATGGAGGCACTGGAGGTGGCAAGTTAATTATTTACAGTCGTTAATTTTGTTTAGGTGATTCTGGTAATGGTGGTGGTGTTGGAAACGGAGGCTCAGGCGGAAACGGAGGAGCAGGCAATGGTGGGTCAGGCGGAAATGGAGGAGCAGGTAACGGCGGCTCAGGCAATGGCGGATCAGGTGGATCTGGGTCCCCTGGATCTGGTAACGGCGGCACTACACCCGGCAACGGTAATGGTGGAACTACCCCTGGATCAGGAAATGGAGGGAGTGGAACCACACCTGGCGATACCCCAACCACTCAACCCACCACATCCAGCAGCAATCGTGATGCCATTATTACAGCAGCAGTCGTATCTGCAGTCGGTGGTGCAGTCTTTTTGGGTGCCCTTGCTACGTGGTTATTGACACGTGGAAACGCTCCTGCTGGCGGTGGTGGTGCTCCTGCCGCCATGTCCAGCACTGCTCCTGGTGCAGGTGGTGTTGCACCCATGACACAAACTGGACCTGCTACCGTTCCTGTAGCTCAATCTGGTGTGGCTCCTGCCGCTTATGGTACTGCTCCTGTTGCTGGTGGTGGTGCTGCTGCATACGCATCCACTCCAGCCGCTACTGGTCCTTATGGAGGCTCTGGCCCTGCCCCTGTCGCTTATGGTAATGTTCCCGCTGCAACGGGTCCCGCCCCTACTGTCACTGGTCCTGCTCCTGTAGCCACTGGACCTTATGGTGGCCCAACAGGTGGTGCTCCTGCTACAGGTGGTGGTTTTGGATCAAGTGCTGTCCCTGTTGCCGCTGCCATTGGAACTGGATTAGCTGGTGCTGCTGCTTACGCTGCATTAAGTGGAGGATCATCTGGTGGTGCTACTGCTGCCGCTACTCAACCTACACCAGTTGCTGCTACTCGCATTGAACGTGATGAAGACGAAATGATTCCTGTTGTACCTATTGTTCCAGTTGGTGGTGAAAATAATCTACCAGCCTATGCACCAGAGCAAACACAACCAACTACTTCCTATGGCAACGTTCCCGCTGCAACTCCTTATGGTGGTGGTAACGAAACTACTGTTGCTTATGCATCCATTCCTCAAGATACTAGTTCTGGTGGTGGCAGCAAGTTCTCCAAGACTGCTCTTGCTACTGGTGCTGCCGTTGGTGCTGCCGGTATCCTTGCTGCTGGTGCCTTGGCCAAGAAAAAGAAGTCTGATGAAAAGGTCGCTGAAAAGGTTGAACATTCTAGTGTAGTACCTGTTGTCCCTGTGACCAAAGAAGAAGAACAGGCTCCTCGCCCAGCATATGTACCAGAAGTCCCTGCCCAAGGTCCAAGTAGCTCATCCTATCAAGAAGTAGTCGAGGAGGAAGAATATGAGACCGTTGGAGGCAAGAAGGTCAAGAAGGCTGCCCTCATTGCTGGTGGAGCTGCTCTTGCTGCCGGTGCCATTGCTGTTGCTACTTCATCCAAGAAGAAGAAGAAGTCCAGTGAAGAAGAAGAAGAAATCATTGAGGAAGAATATGAGACCATTGGTGGTAAGAAAGTCAAGAAGAGCTCTGTTGCTGCAGGAGCCGCTGTTGTTGCTGGCGCTTCCAAGAAATCCAGCCATGAAGAGGAGGAGGAAGAAATCATTGAGGAGGAAGAAGAATATGAGACCATTGGTGGTAAGAAGGTCAAGAAATCCACGCTTGTTGCTGGAGGTGCTTTAGCTGCCGGTGCTATTGCCGCTGCTGCTGCATCCAAAAAGAAAAAATCCAGCCAAGAGGAAGAAATCATTGAGGAAGAATATGAAACCATTGGTGGAAAGAAGGTCAAGAAACAAAGTGCCATTCCAACAGAAGAAGAGAATTCTCCTCGTCCTGCCTATGTGCCTGGAAAGGGCCCAAAGGGTGATGAGTATGAGTATGAGGAGTATGAGGAAGAAGAAGAATACGAAACCATCAATGGCCAACGTGTCAAGAAGGCTGCTTTGGCTGGTGCTGCAGTTGCTGGTGCCGCTGCCCTTACCAGTGCTGCTATGAAGAAATCCTCTTCCAAGCAAGAAACCTACGAGGTTGTTGAATATGAAGAGGAAGAAGAATTACCTGAGCGTCGCCGTACCAAGGTTGCCTCACCTAAACTTGGTCCAACTGGTGGTGGTCAAAGCATCACAGAAGTCGTGGAAACTGCTGAATCAAAGCGTGTCAAGAAGCAACCCATTGTCCAAGAATTCTATGAAGAAGAAGAAATCGAGGTCACTGGTGATGAAGATGAAGGTGAAGAAATTGAGGAAGAAGTCACTTCTTACACTGCCAAGACTGAAGCTGGTTTACCTGACCTTGGCCCTGAACCTGAAGGTTGTGAACGCATTGTGGAACGTAGGCAGCAAGCTGATGGTACATGGATCATGATTGTTACCACTCGTACTGTCAAGAAGGTCACTGGTCAAATCACGGAATCCTCTTCCACTTCAGAATCCCGTACCAGTCGCTCAAGCAAGACAAGCACACGCCGTACTGCTGAAGGTGATGAAATCACTACAGAGACTATCGAGTACCTTGCCTCCAATGAATCCGATCTTCCTCGTGAAGCTGATGTAGATCAAGCACCAGCAGGTTCTACTAGACGTGTGGAACGCCGAAGACGTGAAGATGGTATGTGGATGCTCATCATCATCATTGAAACCATCAAAAAGTCAACGAAATCCCGTCTTTCTCGCTCCAAATCCACTCGCAAGTACACTGATTCCAATGGTGATGAAGCTATTGAAGAGACCATCATTTACTCTGCACCCACTGAAGCCGAACTTCCTGAACCTGATGCAGCTCCTGAAGGCTGTGAACGCATTGTGGATAGGACAAAGAAGGCTGATGGAACTTGGGAAATGATTGTGATCATTACACGTACCATCAAAAAGACCAAGGTCACCACCACTTCTTACACAACCACTGAAGAAGTTGAAGAAGTGGAAGTGAGTGAAGGTGAGGATGAGGAAATTACTGAAGAGACTGCCGTCTATACTGCTACCAATGAAGAAGATTTGCCCAACTTGGGTCCTGCACCACAAGGCGTGACTCGCAAGGTACAGAGACGTGAATTACCCAATGGTACTTGGGAAATGACTGTCACCACCTACACCAGTGCTGCTCTGGATGCCACCAAGGACTACAGTACTCCAGGTAGCAAGTCTTCCAAGACCACCACTACAACAACGACAACCACGGCACGAACAGGTGAAGCACCAAGGACCACAAGACGTACAACTGTAACCACAGATGATGGTCAAAGTGTCGTTTCAGAGACAGATGGTGAGGAGATTTGGGAGGATGCAGCTGAAACTGATGGTGAAGAGGTCTATTATTAATCCACTATTACAATCGAAACAAATATACACATGAACACTTTCATTGCATAATGGGTTCCTTGTCAAACTGTCCATGGGGCGGATTTCGCCAAATCGTGGCTGGCACCAGCACTTTTCGTCCCTTCAACGTTTTTTTTCGATCCCACAACGCCCTTTTCACTCCCTTTGCGCCCCGCTTTTACCCTCCATTCGACCATCTGCCCTCTTTAGTACCCGCAATCCTATTCTGATAATTCATCAGATTACTTTTTACACCTCAATCTAGATTTCGATTTACCATCACCATCATCGTACGTTACATATATGCCACCACAGACCTGGACTGCCTGGAAAATTGATGCAAATGGTAATCGCGTAGAAAAGAAAGGAGATGGTTCAATGCCAACCGATCCATGGGCCTCTACCGTACCAGGAACGATTACTGGTCAACCACAAACGCCATCAGCCTCTCAGCCTGTTACTCCTACGCCACCACCACCACCACCAGTCAATTCCACGCCAGCTAATGTCAATCCTACTCCTGCAGCAGTACCACCTCCTACAAGTGTAGATACCACACCAGAATCAACACCAACGGCTTCCTCACCGCCAGTTGCAGAAGCTACACCTCCGCCCCCTGCACCTGAGCCTGCACCAGCATCTGTTCCTTCCACACCACCACCACCACCAACTCCTCCTCCTCCTCCAGCACCTTCTCCTCCTGTTGTACCTCAAGGAGGCAATTCCAATGTCAGTGGTGCAGGAGCATCCATTTCTGAATTTGCTACACCTGTTGGTGATTCTAATTCCAGTGGTGGATTTGGTACAACTGGTGTGGCCATGGTTGCCTCATTTCTCATTGTGTTCATCATTGCAGCAGTGTTTGGTTTCGTGTATTTGCGCAAGAAACGTCGTGCTCAACGTAGTACAACCATTGAAGCGGCCATGTCCATGCGTCGTCACTCTTCCTCCGCAGATCGTGCTCACCTCGCTGGTTTTGGCAAGAGTGCTTTATTCAAGAATCCATTGCAGCCCAAGACCAGTCCTCCAATTGCCCCTCCCGTTCCTCCAAAAGCCACAAGACGTGCTCAAAATCTAACACTTTCCAAGATTGGTGCCCCTGTCCTTGTCAAGGCTACGACTGATCAAGAAGTTCTTGATGCTGCCATCCCTGCAGGTCCTCAAAATCCCGCACTTTTATCTCAACTGGGCTTTGAAGCCATGCCTGTAAGTCCTTCCATCAATGAATTTGGTAATGTACCACTTGGTGAAATGGCCGAAAGTAGACCAAGTATGGACCACATGCGAGTAGTAGGTCGCCACAATCGAGATCCTAGCTTTGATTTCTCCAGAATTGATCCAACTGCTAGTATGGGTGGAATCAGCAGCAACGCATTAATTGCTAGCCCTATAGCAGCCTTCCCCAGAGGCGGCAGCAAAGCACCACCCTTTGGAACCAAACGATTGTAATGACGTGTTGTGTGTGTGCATGTCAGTTCCTCATTGCATTGGTGTGTGGGAAGGCTGGGGCCAATCGAATATGCTTAAAAAGATGTGTATGTTTACCTGGTGTGTGCTTACATGTTGCCTAGTCGTTTCATCCTCAACTCTAACCATACAACCATGTGATGGGTTGCTATGTGCGCCATGGGACCATATTAATATAACTAGACTGGTATTCATGACCACTGCCTCTAATACAGTATCCATACAATCACAAACTCCACTTTTTATTCATAGGGATTGTCTTCTTCCATGGGTACATAATCGATTGTGTCTTCAGCAATAGAGAAACTTGGAAAAAAGTCATTAGTACGGAAGCTGTGGACAGGACCCCACCAATTCCAATCATCACTGCGCTTGACCAGTGGACTGGCATTGATTGACTGACCACCATAATAGGATGGAGGCATTATGGGCTTGAGCCTGCCTGGAGGTGGTGGAGGTGGAGAAGACTGGCCGCGTTTAACCAATGCACTGGCTTGAGGTTCTTCCTCCAAGTTATCAGATGAATCTTCTTCTTCAACAGTTATGGCCATATGGGATGGACTGGGTAAAAAGTTGTGACTTCTAAAGTCATAGGAAGGACCCCACCAGTTCCAATCGTCACTGCGTTTGACTAGTGGACTGGCTCGGGAAACTGAACCACCATATTGGGCTGGCTTTTGTTGAATAGGCAGTGGCTTGAGCATGACTGGAGGAGGTGGAGGAGGCAAGCCAAAATCCATACCACGTCTGACCAATGAACTTGCTTTCTCTTCAGTATCCGATGTATCCTCTTCAGCAGCAGGAATGTACATTTTGGATGGACTTGCTAAAAAGTTGCGGCTTTGAAAGTTGTATGTTGGAGGGCTCCACCAGTTCCAATCGTCACTGCGTTTGACCAATGGTTTGACTCGGGGAACTTGCTCACCAGGCTTTTTGGGTGGACTGGGCAAGGGGCCAAAGCCGGGAAGCATTTGTGGAGGTGGTGGAGGAGGCAGGCCAAAGTCCATACCACGCTTTTCAAGACCTGTTTGGTCTGCAGTGGGAGCACCCAAGGAAGAAAAAATGAAAAGTGATGCAATGAGAAACAGAGATTTGTCCATGATGCTGTTGAAATGATGCAAATGGTGGAGAGCAACAAGAACCATGAGCGCGTGCCCTTTTTTATACCTCCACATCCAAGGATATCCTCAGCAAAAATACATACAAATGTGCTATTTTAAGAAAGTGAATCGTTGTCTGTTCTGCTTCTTCCAAAAAATGATAATCCAACTTCCACACGATGTTGTTTTTCAAATCATCATTCAAGCGGCATCAGACCTCCCATCCTTGTGCAATCTTGCCCTCGTTTCTCGTGAATTTTATCAAATTGTTTCCGGTGATCGTATTTGGTGGTACGCGTGCTGTCATCAGTTTCCTGGCTATTTCAGTCAACTTTCCTATTCTGCACTCGTCTCTAAAAAGTGGAAATTAGACGCGTTTATCCCTGCTCATGAGAACCACATGCGATGGAACCGCCTTGTTAAACGTGATCCAACATGTCAGTCTCAAGTTGAAAGTATTCTTGACGTCCCTCTTGGTAAAAAGTTGATTGAAGCCCATTCCTTTCATCAATGCTGCGATGGTACATGGAGTCTGTTGGTGGGTGAAGCCAGCAAAGGATACACTGACCCTGATTGCTTGAAACTCATTCAAGAACGCGTTGTAGATGGACAGCAGGAAGTGATTGAAACGGTTGCTTTTTCTTGTGTGGCATTGGGTGCTTTGAGTGAGGAAATGGCAGCTTTACGTGGACCCCGGGCTCATTGTTGGAAGAGACGCGTTCTTGCTTGCCTTGACATTTACGAAGATAGTTTTTATGTAGTGTTGTTTGCACTTTCTGGGTTTGGTGGCAGTGATCAGATTTATGAATTGGGCCGGCAGTACATTGGTAGGGACATTGAGAATGCGGATGTGCTGTTTTCATGTTGGTCAGATGAAATGTGGGTGGTTGTATGGGAGGCTATGGATGATGGTATGGGTGAAAGCACGGTCAAGCAAATGACTTTTGTGATTAGTGAAAGTGAACAGCCATTGGAGGGTCGATCTGAAGCATTTCCAGGTGATCGAAGAGCACACTTTGACTGTAGTCTCAAGTCTGAGCAGCTCATCATGAACAATGTGGACTTTTACTTTGCTCAGGAACAGTTGCCAGGTGTTGGCATATTCACTGACAAAAAAGGTCAAACGTTTGCGCATTCCCTTCAAACCAAGCAGCAAGTTGCACAATTGGGTAAGCTTAGGAGCTCCATGGAACGTTATGGTGATGTTGAAACCTGTTTCCCAGATAGGCAAAGGCTGAATGGCGATTACTTTCCATGCAGGTTGATGGTGGATGAATTGGACAAATTTTTCGTTTGGACCATTGTTCGGCCTACTGAGGCAACAGTTGCACCAATCGAATTCTCCATTGAGTTGGATGATATGGACGTTCGTTACTATTCCGTCTATAAGGGTACGTTTGTTCGTGTCTTGGAAGATTTCACTTTGCTCGTACAAAGCCTGAATAATGGTGAAGTCCTGGCCAATGTACCGAATTTCTTTCAAGAGGGTGTCATTGATATTATTGCAAGTGACCGCTTTTGGATCATTTCGAATAGTGGCATCAAGAGGTTGAGGGAGTTCTGAACCATAAACAAAAAAAGATTTTCTCATTCAGCTTCGGTCACTTGCGCACTTTTTTCATAAAAAGCCAACTGCTCAGCCCTGCCTGATGCCACCATATTACATCCTAATTGCATAGTCATCATCATCATCATCAGCATCTTGCATTAATCACGCCGTTCCCCTTCCTTTTCACTCACATTCATTCCGCCTTCATCATTTTGCATTTATTTTTATGTCAAGCATCATTAGCTCACCATCCACCCTCATCTTGTCACCTCCACCACCATCCGCATCATCCAGAGTCGACGCACTTACGACTAGAACTGCTCCACCTTCTTCACCAACCACCACCACCACCACTTCTTCTTCTACTTCTGAAGCAACTTCATCCAGCTCATCAACCATCTTTATTGCAGCCGGTATCTTTGTTGGAATCATATTTATTATGGTTATCAGCCTAATCCTTTGGTTTGTCAAAAGTCGCAAATCCAAGAGCGAGTCGGCACTCGAACTTGGTGGATTGAAACAAACTCGCAAATCAAATTACAAAACAAGTCGTACCTCCTTACCCGTGCATAATAACAAGAGCAAGTTTGGAGGAGGGAAGAAACAGAAGCCTGTGCGTACAAAAGCTATTGACGATGACAATGTTCAGCCCTTTGCTGCTGTCAAGAATTCACGGCCAAATGAAACTAAAGTACGGACACGGAGGCAGTTGAGCAGTTGCACATCCCTCGCTTCAGATTCATCAAAGCTGACAGGTGTACTCAACCGTGATCGTCCATTGGCATCAGGCAGAGGAATCCCTGTTTACATTGATGCTGGATTGCCTCGTGTCATTTATACACGTACAATCCTGGCAGGTAATATTCCTACCAGCATCAACACCATTCAGACCAGACGATTGGATGTACATAATTCAAATTACCGTGATCAGACGCCTCATTCTCATTTGGTCATTACTGATCATGGTGTGGAATTGCCGCATTGCGAAACCAGTCCACGATTGGCGGTACCCAACAATTTATCCTCCATTTCACATTCATCACCCCCACCACATTCCAAACAATTCGATGCAAGTCGAGATGTCCGCGTTAGTAGTTGGACACCTTCTGTTCGACAGTGCAGTTGGGAACTTCCACCTCCACCTGCATCCAAACCACCATCAGAATTGCTTAGAAGAACAAGTAAAAGAAGGAAGCGCTCCATCTCCTCCACCAAGCGTTCAATGGATTCTGGTAATAGTGTCGTGACACTTGATTCAGAGACTGGCCGTGTTGCTCGTGCAGCAGCTGAATTTGTGGTCGCCACTTGGTACAATGTTGAACAAGAGTATGATCAAATGTCTCCCATTGTGGAAGAACGATCACCCAATACTCTGAATGCATCAGTCCATCAAGGAGATTCTGGTGTGTCATGTCCATCCTCACCTCACGTACCTGCTAATCAAACGGTGTACAAAGAAGGTCCAGTTATCCGTCCTGTCACTGTAGTCAAAACAGCTGAACCCTACGCTGCTCAATTGTACTTTGATGACCATTCTGCCTCTGTACGTTCTAAAAAGGCACGCCATAGGACACTGACGACTCAGCTGCCCTTCCGACCTCAACTGGATGAACCCAGTGTAATTAGCAACAGTGGATCTGCACGACAGACGATCAGTCACATTTTGTCCAGGCAAGTTGACGAAGAAGGTGCCGTTGCAGATTCCGAAAGTGTCTAATTACTCAGTTTATCCATCAATACATGCTTTATTACCCAAGACCTGTTACTATGGTACAATTCCGTCAGCTCATTATCCTTGATGAAACTGGTTGCACTGCCAATGACTGAAGGCAGATTTGGGACTCGCATCTGGGGTGGAGCGCAACGGAATTCGTCTGTTTTTATCCGCAACTTTTAGCCCAAAAAAAAACCTTTCCCCCCATAAAAAACGAAACCGCTGGTCCCATAGCCCCCCTTTTGTTCCTTTGCTCTCATCCATTATGGAAAGTCAAATCCTTCAGTATTTACAAGGCTTGAACCCACTCTTGGCAGTCCCCACTGCAATCGCTGGTGCTTTAGTCCTCATCTTGCTCAGATCACGCACACCATCCAAGATTTCTCATATCCCTGCTGTTCCCTTTTGGGATTCCCTTCGTCTCATTCGTCAGACCATCACGTTTGAAGATTATGCAGCACAATTTGATTACTATATCAAACGACCTCTATCCCGTATCTACTTTGCTGGTACTTGGCTCGTGATTGCTGCCAAGCCTGCTCATGCTCGCAACGTCTTTACCCAATACGAACAATTCTTGAGACGTTCGGGTGACAAGACCAACTTTGATGGCATCTTTTACAAGTTCTTTGGTCGTAATGTAGTTGGGCAAAATGGTGCAGTCTGGCAAAGACTCCGAAAGGCCAACAACCCGGCTTATAGCAAGCTCTTCCCCACCTCCGTATTTCGTGATTTGACTGCTGATATGATTGCTGAATGGGACAAGGACGTGGCACAAGGTAAGCCAATTGAAATTACAAATTGGACCACCAAGTTGACGTTGGATGTATTGGGACGCTCCATCTTTGACCTGGAATTCATGGCATTGAAGCCAGAAGGAACGGAACTCACGGACCTGTATTGTTTCCTCATGGAAGGATTCCAAAATTTCAAATACCTTATCTTTCCATTCTTTGATAGGCGTTGGTTTCCTTGGAGACGACCTTACTTTGAGGCCGTTGATAAGATGAACGCGTACTTTTTCAAGATTATCGCTGAAAAGAAGGCTCAAGTGGAAGCCAGGATGTTGAAGGGAGAAGAGGAAGAAACATCTAAAAAGGACAAGGATCTGTTGACATTGTTGTTGGAAACGCGTTATACTGAGGATGAACAAGATGCACTTACAGATGAAGAGATTCGTGCCAATTTAGCAGTGACATTTGTGGCTGGACATGATACCACCTCAACCTCCCTCATTGCCATCATTTACTATTTGGGCAAGCATCAAGATATTCAAGAAAAGGCACGTCAGGAAGTATTGGACCTTTTACCAACGGATGAGTCCATTACGCCAAAGACCAAACTGCCTTATTTGGAAGCTGTAATCAATGAAACGTTGCGTGTCCATCCACCAGTCAGCATGTTGCCATTCAGAAATGTTGCTCATGATGCTCAACTTGAAACATTTGATGGACAGACTTCTACTGTACCTGCTGGTACTGTACTTACTTTGGACATCAAGTCCATTCACCGTAATCCAAATCATTGGGATGATCCTAATGAATTCAAGCCAGAAAGATGGATGGAAGAAGATAAGGATGGAAAGCGTCGTAATGCATACTGGCCATTTGGTGGAGGTCAACGTGTCTGTCTTGGTATGCAGTTTTCACTCTTGGAACAGCGTGTGGTCATGTCCATGTTGCTCAGGAGGTACGAATGGACCATTCCTGCTGATACTCCTCACAAGGACGGAATCAAGTGTCATGGTATTGCACTTCCCAAGCCTAATCCCATGATGGTGAACTTTAAGCACCGCAACCAAGCCTAGTGCACCTAGGTAGTGTTTATATAGGAAGAGACTGTCAAGTATTCAAATGTGTGTGTGTGTGGGGGGGGGGGAAGAATGATCAATAGCCGAGGTGTTTTGCCCCACCCAGTAAAATTCTTTTATATCTCTCTCATGTCTTTCATCTTGCAGGCTTTACCCTTCACTTTAATCATGCCGGCTGTTGCGGCTGGTGTGGTAGTCTTGATATTCCTTAAATTGCGACCATCTGTCGAATTGGATCGCCTCACCTCATTCCCCATCTCAATTACACTTGATATCCTTTCCAAAAAGACCACATTTGAAGAATATGCAGCAAGTTGCAATTACCACTTGATTGAACCACTACGCAAAGCACTACTCGGTATCCACTGGATGGTTATTGCTTCCAAACCTGAACATGCCAAAGAGCTCTTTACCAAACATGACGTTTATCGTAAACTCTCTGGTGAATTTCCCAAATATGGTGGCCTTGAATACTTGTTTTTTGGTACGAATATCGTCGGACAGAATGGTGAACGCTGGAAACGGTATCGTCGTGCCTGCAGTCCAGCATTCAACAAGCTCTTTCCATCCCAGACATTCAAGGAGATTACGCAAGGCATGTTGGATCAATGGGATGACATGATCAAAAGAGGTGAACCGATTGAAGTAGTGGATTGGATGGGACGATTGACGTTGGACATTCTTGGCAAAACTGTGTTTGATGAAGACTTTGGTGCACTTGATCCACAAGGTGTGGGCATTGTCGAATTGTATCGCCATTTGATGGAAGGAATATTGAATCCATTTTACATCATGTTTCATTGGTTTGACAGGCGTTGGAATCCATGGAGGAGGGAGTATTATGACACTTGTGATCAATTGAATGCATTTTTGATGGAGGTGATTGCCAAGAAGAAGGCTAATTTGGTAAAGGGTGGACAAGTGGAACAGAGCAAAAAGGACAAGGATTTGATTACACTCATGCTTGAATCCTTCCAAGAAGGTGACAATCCACCCCTTACAGATGAAGAGTTACGGTCCAATGGTGCCATTTTTTTGCTTGCTGGACAGGATACAACAGCCATTGCTTTGGATGCGCAGATTTACTTTATGGCAAAGTATCCAGAGGTTCAGCAAAAGGCAAGGGAGGAAGTATTGCAAGTGTTGGCACAGGGTCCAATTACTCCAAAGACCAAATTACCTTACCTTGAAGCCGTTATTCATGAAAGTATTAGGCTTGAACCACCTGTCAGCATGTTGCCATTCAGGCATATAATGCAAGATGTGAGTTTGCAAGGCAAGAATGATGAGCTCACTGCGATTCCAGCAGGCACCAGATTGGCGCTTGATGTGAAATCCATCCATCGTCATCCTGGATATTGGCAAGATCCTCATGCATTTAAACCAGAGCGTTGGTTGGAGGAAGATAAGGATGGAAAGCGTCGCGCTGGGTTCTGTGGGTTTGGTGGTGGTCCACGCATTTGCATTGGTATGAACTTTTCCTTATTGGAGCAACGTGTCGTGCTTTCCATGCTGTTGGCCAAGTATGAATGGACGCTTCCTGTTGACAGCCCTCATACAGATGGACTCAAGTCCAAGGGTATTGTCATTTTGAAACCCGACTTCTTGCACATTAACTTTACCTTTCGTGACTAGTTCACTCTAAAAATAAAAGCACCACTTGTTGAGTTGGTCTGGGGAACATACAAATCGCCAAGAAAGGAAACGTTGTCCAAGAGCACCCACCTTTTTGATCTTTTCGCCATTTTCATTGATTAATTCCCCAATCCACCATATACAATTCTATATGATTATTATACCATTTTTATTGGCTACATTGGTGTCGTGCACTGCAGCAAGTGGTGTTGTCGTTGGTTATTATGCAGATTGGACCGCATCCCGTCTTCCTGCCACTTCCATTCCCTACACCAAACTCACACACATCAACTACGCGTTTGCAGTAAACGATGCATCAGGCAAATTCACCGTTCCCACCGCCACACTCCTCCGTCAAGTCGTCACTTTGGCCCATCAACGTAATGTCAAGGTCCTTTTATCTGTCGGAGGTTGGACAGGTTCACGTTACTTTTCAACCTTGATGGCCAGTGCAACAAAGCGCACCTACTTGGTCACTCAATTTATTGGGTTCATCAATACGTACAATTTGGATGGTATTGACATTGACTGGGAGTTCCCTGGACGTTTGGGTGATGCATGCAATGTTGTGGATGCAGCTAATGATTCCAACAACTATTTACTCTTTTTAAAAGAGTACAAGATTGCAAAGGACAAGTTGACGAAAAAAACAGAGTTGACCATGGCCGTACGCATTGCTCCGTTTGATAGGAATGGCGTACCCATGACAGATGTGAGTGCATTTGTCCCTGTGATTGATCGTATCAACATCATGACCTATGATATGAATGGTGTATGGACTGGTGTGACGGCACCCAATTCACCAATGCAATGGCCCGCAGACCCTGCAAATAGTGTTTTTGGTGCAGTTAATGCATGGTACAAGGCAAAGTTTCCATTGAGCAAGATTGCAGTTGGCCTTCCTTTTTATGGAAGATCATCGACGACCAAGGGAAGCGTATCAGCAGCAACCAAGCAAAAGGTGATTAGTGGACAACCAGTGAACCTCAACTTGATGGGAGCAGCAATTGAGAACACGTTACCTGCAGCTGGACTCCGTGCTGCTGCATGTTCTGCTTCTGCTGCTAGTTTGAAGGCTGCGTCTACTGCTGAAGCTGGTGTTTATAGATGGAATGAATTGCGTCAAGGTCCATTGAAGAGCTCTACTACTTGGAAGGAAGGATGGGTGAGAGGATGGCATACGAATAGTAAGACGCCTTGGTTGTATAATGTGAATACGCGTACATTTGTATCGTATGATAATGGGACGAGTATTACGGTCAAGGCAAAGTGGGCCAGATGTACTGCAAAGTTGGCTGGAGTGATGATTTGGGAATTGAGTCAGGACTATAATAATGAGCTCCTTAATTATGTGAATGCTGCTATTGCATGCTAAAAAGGATGGTATATTGATAAATTTGACTATTTTATACTAAAAGGTTGAGTATGGTAGAATTGAGAGGGTCAGGTTATTCATTATTATGAGTATGGTGATTTTGAATCAATTACAACAAGCGTTGGTGGTTTAGTGGTATAATTCTCGCCTGCCACGCGGGAGACCGGGGTTCGATTCCCCGTCAACGCATTTTTGCATGGTTATTTTCTCATCATTTTATTGCACGATCGCATTCATTTTAAGTTACTTGCACTGGATAGACTCCTGCTAAGCTCAACTCGGTGAAATCCTCAAAATAACATTAGAACTTTAAAGAGGTGACCAAGATTTATACGCGTTACTTTAACCTGATTGAGTGCGATCATAGTGACCTATTGACAAACTCCTTTGTGACCCTTTTCGTAACCAACGCACACGAGATTATCTGGGCACTCGCTGTATCTGTCGCATTCAATTAGGTCCGTGACACAGGTATTGGCGGTACATGTGCTACCAGCAGGACAATCAGGAGTGGTGAGA
>QZWU01000149.1:0-22439 GCA_004114255.1 Acaulopage tetraceros
TGGTGGAAGGACGAGAAGTAAGTTGGGACAATGTGGCTGTGGTGCTGGTACTGTGAGGTGGTGAGCTGTGCGTAAAGCCAAGGGGTGTGGTGGTAGTCATGGTGGGAGAGGACATGCTGAGAGAACCAAATCCATCCAAAAGAGAGTTACTAGTCACTGATGGTTTAACCGTGTTGAATCCACCCATGGGAGAAGATTCGGTAGCGGGTGCACTGAATCCATCCAAGAGTGAATTGTTGGGAGTAGGCGCACTGAACCCATCCATGAAAGAGCTGTTGGCTACTGGTGACTTGGCGGGCGTACTGAATTCATCCAAGAATGAATTGTTGGCATTGAATCCACCTACAAGTGTGGCGTTGGTCACTGGTGCCTTGGTAGGTGCACTAAAGCCATCCAAGAGCAAATCATTCGTCACTGGTGCCTTGCTGGCAGCAGGAGCACTTGCAAAATCACCCCATTCATCTTCAGCATCCCCCGCAGTGGTAGGAGCATCCCCATCAAAATCCAACAAGGAACCAACAGGCTCAACCTTCTTTTCCTCCACAACCTCTTGAACCTTCTTCTGTGGGCGTTCCCTCACCCCACTGCCACTGCCACCGCTGCTCCTACTCTCCCCATAATCGCCACTACTCCCCATACCACCACTGAAACCACCATATCGCCCTTGAGATGCACTGTATCCTTGATACTTGCTCTTGTTCAACCTCGCCTTTGCCCTTTCCTCCTTGATCAATGACGTATCAGATAACATACTCACCATATCAGCAGCCTTCTTTCTCACATTTATCCCTTGATCCTTACCATTCTCATCTGTATAATAAAAATTACGCAAACTCTTCAAGAGTGACAATCGTCCTCGTGCGTCATCAACAACGCGTTCAGCTCCATTCCTAATCAAATACTCCAATAACGTCAATGCCTTGTAAATTTGTCTCCAATAATGAGGTTCCTTTTCAGTAAATCTCTTGTAAATCGTTGGCATAATCTCTTGAAAATGTTGGTAATTGTGTGTGGCTTGAGCAATATCCTGCATGAGTGAAGATGAAGCTCCCCATGCCTCATTATTAGTCGCTTCATGTACTTTGGTCTCGTATTCAGTGTAATTGAGTACGGCAGCCTTGACCTTTGCGAATAAATCTTTTGCTTCCCAAATTGACATTGGATAAAAAAAAGAGAAATGGACCCAAAACGTCAATCCATTAATAATTGGTTGCAACAAACGGTTAATGAAGAGACTGATGGGTGGTCAAAGGGACAGGATCAGGGGCTGAGTTCACTGTTGGAGGTGGATGGTACGGGTGATTTGCAAGATGATGCTCAGATTCAGAATCTAATTGCAAGGGTTGATACTAGGAATGCAATCAAGATGGCCAAGTTGAAACCACAGGTATCTGCACATGATTTGGTAAAGAAGGATCTACTCAAATCATTCAAAAAGACGAGTAATACGAGCCTGTCGTCAGCGGGGCTCTCTTCTCATGCAGTAGCAGCTCAAAGGGACATTCAAGGCTACTATGACCGTCTGTTTTATGAGTTGCAGTGTGGTACATGGAATCCAGCAAAGGACAGGAGGGAAAAATGGGTCAAGAGGAACACAATTGGAAAATCTCCAATACCAATAGCCTCACAATTGTTATTGGAGGATCGACAATCCTCACCTTCCAACTCTGAAGCATCCTTTAAATTAAAGGAAGATGATGGTAAAAAGAGGTCAAGTAGACTGTCGTTCACTGCAGTGGATATGGCCAGACCTAAAAAGTGGATACGCAAGCATGTCATGTCGCTGTCTGGCATCAAATTTGATCCAAATGAACTTAAACGGCCCACATTGGATGAATTTAAAGAGCAAGAAAAGAGTGGATCAGAGGATGACTTACCGCCTCCTGTACCAGCAAAGGAACAACTCATGGGATATCCACCACCACAGTCACTCAGTTCAGGTGTGAGTAGTGTTGAAGAGTTCATCGATGTGTATTCTATTTTACAGAATCGCGCTAGTCCCAATACAGTCATTGGACCACGGAGACTGCGTGAAGATGAGCGTAAATCCATGGGAATTCAGTATACTCTGGATCAATGGATGAAGCAAGGTGAGGATAAGGTGGAGAGTGATGTGGAAGCAAAGGGATTATCACGGACACAGACGTGGGAAACCAACACATCTGCTGCTGTTAAAAAGGCAACAAAAAGACTAACGAGTGTACATGGTGAATTGTACGAGTTGGTACTGCATCCACGTACAACAAAGGAGTTCAAGGCAGAATGTGCACTGGTGGAATCCTTGGTGGAAAAGTGCAATCAACTTGCTTCTCAAGTGCAGTTGGAACGCATCAAGTTGGATCAAGCAAGGCACATGGATGATATGGTGCTACAAACTGAACAGGCCAACTGCAAGGATGAAATGAACGAGTTGCAAAAGGTTCTTCAGCAATTGGACATGCATAACCAACAGTCTCAAAGTACAACTTGCATCATCATTCAACCACAGCAAGAACATTATTTACAATTATTGCATGACCACACGCAGACGGTCACAAATCTCTCCAACTCTATTGAAGAGACTCTACAGCAATTGAAACGTATTGAAAATGGATATCAACTGGCAACGAATAGTGAAGATAATCTACTGATGGAGTTTGTTTACATGGGCATTCAAATGTTGTTGTTTGTGTCCATACCTGTCGTGTGGGTTGTACTATTCACAGGCCTGCTGTTGCAAAAGATCTTGTCCCTTCCCTCTCGACTATGGCGACGCCTCACCCAAGGCTGAGGATAAAGGGCAAAGCAATAAAGTAATGCCAAGACTAAACTAGTCAACAAAAAAAACTTTTTCAAAAAAGAGATGGATCACACGATTGAACATTTTCACTATACTGAACTCGCTACTGATCCACCACCCGATCCAGCAGAATTGGAACGAAGAGGTCAACTGATTAAACAAGTAGAAGCAGATGTGACACAAACAGTTGAAAAAGATCTCAGTTCCTGGGAATTCATCAACATTGCAGAACTCTCTAGCAAATCCTACACCACCCTCGCCCACAACCATGGCCTTGATTCCGACCCACAAACCAGACTATTCTGTGAATTTTTAGCACTTGCTACCAACTTTGCATCACTCAACTTTAACCAACGTATCAGGGACATTCCACTCTTTGTAGCCACCATATCCTCACTTATTGAAGAAATTAAAAGGGAGATTCGTGACTTTGCTGACCTTGCAACAAGTCTGGATGAGATTGTATCCTGTTTTTCCAATTTATTACGCAATGCGATTCATCATGCTCATATGGTGTTGCCTCACCTTCATTCTTCGCTTAAACAACTCGATGTTATTCAAGATGTACTGGATGGACTAACTCAGGATAACGCTCAATTGGTCAGTGAAGATGCGCAGGATGTGGATTTGGCTATTGATAGACTTGGTATTGGTGCATTCAACTTTATACGACAGGCTGAAATCAACATTGAAGCAAGTAGAACAACAGAAACGCGCATCAATCACCTTAAATCCCTTGCACTAAGTAGGAAAATTATTGTGGAGGATCGCATCAAGTTTGTCGACACTCTCCCTTTACAAGTCTCTGGTGTGGCTGGTGGTGCATTCTTTGGATTCCAAGCTCATGGTCTTGCTATTGATTTGATGCAGTTGCAAGGACGATCCTTGGTAGTCGCTGGCATGTCCTTTTCACCCATTACTGCTCTATTCTTGGCCACTGCAGTGGGTGGTGCAGTGTTTTTTGGAGTGGTGAGATTGGTCAAGCGATTGTGGCAGAATCATCAGTACAAGGCCATTGGATATTTGAATCAAGTACTCAAAGAATTGGAGAAATTGAATGAGACGAATATGCATTTGAACAAGTGTTTGCATGAAAGTAGGGAACGGTTCAATGCATTCGAAGTGAATATCGAGTCAATTAGAGCCTGTTTGAAGAGTGCGAGACAGAGAAAGGTGAATAAGGATATTTGCAAGGAGGCCTCCAAGAATGTGAGTGATATGATTGGGGCACTGAAGGAGCTGAGTGCACTGAGTGAGCAAGTTGTGGTGCATTCCAGGTCAAGGGAGATTTTGATTGAATAAATATTTGAACAGAAATTTGAGAAAACTTTTTCAATCAAAAAATCCAATGGGCAGAAAACAGGCAAAAAGTAGGACGCGCCATGTCTGATCAATCAACCACCACTAGAACAAGTCAAAGAAGAAGGATCAATGGAAACGCATGCTCAACGTTGTGTACACGGTAAAAGCATGTCATTGACTAAAATCAGGAAAAATCTACCACTTAGGAACTTGACTGCCTGCTCTGTATGCCCCTCCCCCTCCCCCTGCCTCCTGATTCCCTTAGAAATGTCCTTCATCAGACTCACCACAAGATTTATGGGTGTGCCTTGGTTGCCAACAAGTACACTGTGGACGCCAAGACGCAGGCCATGCCCTACTCCATTACACCAATACAGGTCCAGAACACGCCATATCCATCAATTGCATGACTACTGAACCATGGTGTTACATGTGTGACGCGTTCCTTGATGAACATTCCTTTAAAGATGTGTCCACATGGCAAGACCTAGTCGATCGTGCTGTTAAAAAGCAACATAATGTCACTGTCAAGGTACAAGCAGAAGATGTGCCAAGGACGATTGTGCACATTCCTACTGTAGACCGACAACAAAAACATCCTGGATTACGTAATCTGGGCAACACATGTTTCTTCAATTCAGTCCTTCAATGTCTTGCAGCAAGTGAACGCCTCGCATCAAGCATGACGGAGCCATTGACGGCGTGTGGACCGCTCAACACTGCATTTTCAACCGTCATGAACCAATTAAGGACAATGACATCAGCAGTTGATCCACGTGAACTTCATCAAGTTGTGTGCAACAAATGGAGACAATTCAAGGGATTTAGACAGCAAGATGCACATGAATTGTTGAGATTATTAGTGGATGGATTGAACGGAGAATATGAAAAGAGCAAAGGTGATGGTGTACACTTTGTACAAGAGTGTTTTGGTGGCAAATTGGCAAGTGCAGTCGTATGTGATGCATGTTTGAATGTGTCTACTTCATATGAAAGGTTTTATGATCTCTCCCTACCCGTTGGTGGCGCCGTCATGTCCGCTGATAGAACTGTGACCACAGGGGCTGTCAGTACCTCCAAAAAGCTGTCAAAGCATCAGATGAAAATGCAACAGAGAAAACGTGTGGTTAAAAAACAGCAAAAGCAACAAGAGGAAATTGAAACTGAATTAGCAAAATTGGATATTTCAAAGGATCAAGATACAGATGAAGAGTTGGATGTGGTTACTGTGGAAGAGGATGGGGTAACAATGCAAGACGATCACTTGCTGCCACTCACATCGCAACCACCATCCCCATCAGTGACCCACCAAGGATCGGTCCAAGGATGTTTGGACAAGTTTACAAGTATCGACCTCCTGAATGGCAGTAACCAATTTGCATGTGAATCATGTTACAAACTTGCTCATGAAAACGATATGCAAGTAGATGGCCAAGAATCATCCACGATTCTACAAGATGCAAGAAAACGATTTCTGATTGATAGTGCACCATCCATCCTCGCCCTGCATTTAAAGAGATTTGAAAACACAGGTGGACGAAGAGCAGGATTACGTAAATTGGATACACCAGTCGACTTTTCCCTTGTATTGAATATGAGCCAGTACCTAGTAGATGGTCAACCAGTGGAATATGGACTGTTTGGTGTGGTGGAGCACTCNGGGACAATGCATGGAGGACATTATGTGGCTCATGTACGGAACAAGGGTGGTGAATGGGTGTATTGTAGTGACACACATACCAAAAGTGTACATGTGGACCGTGTGTTGGCAAGTCAGGCCTACATATTATTTTATGAAAGATTATAAAGCAACCATTTTAACAGGTTGGGATAATTTGGACATTTTGGTCTTGAGTTCCGTACCTTTTTCAATCAAAGTGGTGACAAGTGATCGACGTTGTTCAAATTGGTACTCTGGTGAAAGCTTCATGGATGTCCATTGTTTGGTTGGTGGAGAGAGTTGAACAATTCGTGGCATGGTTGCAAGAGATAAAGAATCTTTGATAAAAGATTTGGCTTCCAAGACGACATTTTTGAGGGAATCTGGGTCAGCGACTGATTTGCGGAGTGGTTGAGGGAGAGGTGTTGGATCAAAGATGCCAGAGAGATCATCGATACGCTTCAACTTTGCATTCTCAGCACGAAGGTATCGAATGGCAGCCTTGCATGCATTGATTTGAGAGGTGAGATGAGCAGTATTGACATTTTCATCAACTGTTGCTGCTTCACCATTGGTAGAGGCGACTTGAAGGAGTTTTTGTTCTGCATCTTGTTTGCTTGCAAGTTGTTTTTCTGCCTTTCCTGCTGCCTTGACAAGTTTAGCATTCTCTTGTTCAAGATTTTCGAGTTCTTGTTGAAGGTTTTCAAGAGCATCTTCATAGGCCTTGGCTTGTTGTTTGGATTTGGAGAGATCATCTTCAAGACCAACGAGTTTTTCAGCTTGTTTTTTCATGACTTCCATGCGAGATTCAAGTAATTCCACCTTAACTGCCGCTTCTTGAAGAGAACGATCTTTGAGTTTGGTTTCCTTAACATAACCAACCATCTCATCATTGAGGGCTTGGATACGGCGTTCCATATCAGAAGTGATGACGAGTTGGTTCTTGAAATTGGTAGCACGACCATTCCATGGGAGTTCTTGCTTTGGTACCTTTTCATAATTGGTGTCATCTTCAACAATGTCATAGAGGCGTTGAAGGTCAGTAATGATGCCGTTGAGGGTCTTTGTGGATCCATCCCATACAGTGACTTCACTCACCTTGAACAAAGTCTCTGTAACAGAAAAGATGATGCTTTGAATGGCATTGGCTTTGAGGGAAGTGTTGGCTTCAATGTGTGTACCTAGGTACTGTTGAACTTGAAGGTAAACATCATCACAGAATCGAACAAGTTTACGATGGAGACCAAGCATGGCCTTGAACTGTCCACAAATGTCCACACGAAGGTTCATTTCACCTTGATCAAGGATTTCTTGGAAACGACGACCAATCTTCCTACAAAGAATCTTTGTTTTAGCAGCCAAGTCAATGAGTTCGTTGATGGGAGAAAAGAGTTCAGATTCAAATGGCTCATGATTCTCTGCATTCTCTGGTTTGTCAGTGAGTACCTTGTAGAGCATTTTGAGGAAGGCAATGATACGATCAGACCCAACATCCACAATCTTGGTGGTAGCAACTGCTTGGAGGAACAAGACGGGCTTGGATGGTTCCATGTAAAGGCCTTGCAAGTGTTCCAAGTGAGCAATAGCACGTTCCATCTCTGGCAGACATTCCAATTCCTTGAACAATTCAGCCTTGAGCAAATCCACAAACACATTAATCTTCTTTTCAGTACCAGACAAGTCTTCGTGGACAGCAGCGAGTTTGCTAAAGTTTTCAGGAGTGCAGTTTTCAAGGTATTTCACAAACTGTTGAGCCAATTCACCAAAGACCACAAGGCGTTCTCTCATTTCGCATACATGGAACAAGTCTTCATTCACTGCATTGGTCTTGAACTTTTCAGCAACGTTTTGTACTTGATCTTGATTCTTTTTGACGAGATCAGTCTTGAAGACAAGGCGTTTGAAGAGGAGGAAGGATCGGATGGAATTGTGTTCCTTTGGATAAAAGATTTCATGGAGGTATGGCATGATCATTTGAAGGTGTTCAGTGGACTGAAGGGTTTCCAACTTGCGTAATTCAAGATCAATGCCCTTGGCTTGAGCTTTAAGGGTTCCTCCTTGCAATTGAGCATTAAGATCCTTCATACTCTTGGATTGACTGTCAAGTTCAGTTGATTCAGAATCTTGTTGAGAGCGATTCACTTCTTCAATGTCATGTTGGAGGGTACGCACGAGTTCACGGAATTGGTTGATGGTGTTTTCATAATCAGCAATGGACTCTTCTTGCGTTTCAATCTTTTTCAAATGATCGCGAATGACGCTGTTCAAGTAATCCACTTCTTGGTTGAGTGTCTTTTCATTCTCTGCACGCGACTCTTCCAACTCTTCATTCACTTCCTTGTCTTCCTCCAACAATTGCACAGTGTTGGTCAATTCCTCCACCTTTTCCTTGAGATTCATATTGTCCTCTGTAAGGCGTTCAGCCAATTCCTCTGCACTAAGAGCATCATCCAAACGTTCCTTCATGTCCTCAACTTGTGCTTCAGCAGCCACCAAGAGTTCTTTGATACGATCGTTCTGCACGCGCACACCTTCCAATGCAAAAATCTCCTTTTCCAAATCGGATATTTTACGCTTGAGATCAGCTTCTGTTTCACTGGATACATCACGAATACGAATCAAGGCTTCCTTTAACCGTTCATTCTGCTTCTCCAACTGCATCATACTGATGGAATGCAAGGGATTGTCACCAGAAGGATTTTCTTCAACGTGTTTCATGGCATCCAAATCCACCTTGACTTCATCCAATTTTTCTTTCAACAAGGTGACTTCTTGCTGTAAATTCTCCGCCTTTTCTTCAGCCATTTCCTTATCCAACGACGTCAATTCAAGGGATTCAACTGCATCAGCGTACTTTGTCTCCAATTCATCCTTGGACACAACTAATTCCTTGATGGTCTTTTTGGATTCGCGGACTTCATTCTGCAATTCAGAGATTTTAGTGGCAAGTTTGGTACGAATAGCAAGGAAACTCTCTGCTTCTTCTTTGGCACGCTCAGCTTCCTTTAACTTTTCACGCTCTTCTGCACGTTTGGCTTCAAGTACCTTGAGTTTGACACGGATTTCATCGTATGCTTTGAGAGGTACCATGGCATCATGTTTACCACTTGGAGTTGCAAAGACTTCAGGAACAGATTCAACTGCAGCTGGTGTTGCTGGAATACTCATCACGGACATGTCAGGAAGGTGAGGAAAGGGCTCAGGTTCAGCATCATCGGCTTCTTGAACCGGTTCAGCCACAAATGTTTGTTTGGGAGTGGGTGGTTCCATTTCAGTCTTCATCAGTGCCTTTGCACCACTAATGGAACTCATGCGTCTACGTTGTTTTGCAGCCGCTGGTGTTACGGTGGATGGGGTTGGAAGTGCACGCTGAGAAGTGGGAGGTGACGCGACAGCTGATGCAAGAGGAGTAGCTCCTTTAGGATAAGAGATACTTTGCCTTGTACCAGGTTGACGAAGGGCAGAAGGTGGTTGAATCTTGCTTGGTAATCTGAGGCCAGATGGAGGTTTGATTATTGATTTTGGTCGTTCTTTTGGAGTTGGTGGTGCTGGAGGAGGATCATCAGCCAAGGCCTATATATGCGCATTACGATCGACAGGAGTAGATTACCTTGACTTGGGAGAAGCGCACGAATACACCGTGATTCTCACGACAATCAAAGTACTTTTTACCACCAACGTGTCCACTGTTTTTACCTGATGGTTCATCGAGTTCCATCCCGACCCATTTACCAGGTGCAAATGCAGTGGCTCCTATGAACTTGACGGTTCCCTTTTGACCTTGCGCAATCACGCGCTGGCCAATCGAGAAATTGGATGACATATTTTTGTGAGAGAAAAGAAATTTCTGCTGGATTTCGTCAAGTTGTTGTTGATTTTATTCAAAACTCCCTTAGGCCATCTTTGGCTTGGGAAGGCTGATGGCAGTCTCTGCAAAGGTAAGGATACCATTCCACATTTCATTACCAACACGCTTGATTTCCGTTGGTGGGAGAATGAAACCGATATCAGAATCTGGATCAGGAGACAATTCAATGGTCATGGAATAGGCCTTTCCTACATCATAACCCCAGTCACGAGCACCACCAGCAACAGGATACAACCTGGTAATGGCACCATAAGTGGGGCCCTTGACACCCTTGACAGCAGAGATGAACTTGTCACTGATTTCAAGGAATTCCTTTTCAGCAGGTGACTTGATGGCATCATCTTCCAAGTAAGCCCATGGACGCATGATGACTTCAGAGTAAGAGTGCATATCCAAGGAAGCCCAGACGTTTGGAGTGGCCAAGAATTCCTTTTCCAATGCCCTGACTTCAGGTTCACTTCCAGGGCTTGGACCTCTGAATGTCTCGCTGTTTCTATCGGCTGAGCTACCAACGCCTTCCCACTTGTTTTCCCAGTTGCGGTTCATATCAACACCAAAGACCTTGCCATCATACTTGGCACGGTTCTTGCGCCACATTCTACCTCCTGGTCTCCATGTGTGCACATAACCATCAGGGTTAGCAACAGGTGTAATGACAAACTCTACTTGGTCAAGGAGCTTGACAACACGCTCATCACCAGCCTTGTAAGCAGAAAGGAGGTTCTCTGCAAGGTATTGAGTAGTTGCTCCAGAAATCCATTCACGAGCATGTTGCATGCTGTGAATCCAGACACGCTTCTTGGTAGCATTGTTACCACCAGTACCAGTGATCTTGATCAAGAAGAGATCACGGCCTTCCCAGGACTTTCCAATGGAAGGAGTGAACTTTGCCAAAGTTGGGTTATCTTGGGCCAACTTGCGAGTGAAGGCCTTGATGTCTTCGTAAGTGTGGTACTCGGAGTGCCAGTCAGCAAAGTTGCGTCCAGTACCTTCTTGAGGTTGGTGGCTAAAGAGACGTTCACGTTCTTCAGCAATCTGCTTGTCTAAATCCTTGATGAGGATCTTGACGGAGGAAGCATCAATGTTGTTGGCCTTGACAATGGCATCCAATTGAGCTTGAGTGACACGAATGTCGAGAGTGGACTTGCTTGCACCAAAAATGTCCACGTTCTTGGCATTGAGGGCAGACCAGAGCTGAGGAGATTTAGGGAGTCTAGCGACCAACTCATGAGCATTTTGAGTTGGTGCAGCAAAAGTGGTGGAAAGCGTCAAGGCAGAAAGTAAGACGAGGAGGCGGGAGAGTTGCATAGTCGTTAAAAATTCGTTGAAGATGTGTGAAAAATGGAAAAAGATGATGGAAAACGTTTAGCAGTCACTTGGTGCGTGTGTTTCAGTCTGAATGAGCACACTTTCTAGTACAATTGGACTTTGGCGGATGGAGTGCTCTTCAATTGCTTGGCAACAGACTTGTCACCAGTCACATGGTAAGTCAACCACAATCCAGTCCATTCAGCAATCTTGGTAATGGATGATTTTTGAGAGATGGTTTGAGCACTAGCATCAGGAGCAGCACCAGCTGGATTCTGTTGGTTTGTAATGCCATAGTGATTGGCACCCTTGATGGAAATAAGTGCACGTGGCTTTTCAAGAGTAGCAAAGGTCAAATCAGCATTGACTTTGGGAAATGTACCATCATTAGCCCCACGAATCAAAGCTACAGGGAATCCAGTAGTATCCAAATTAGCAGCAGCTCCACCAGCAACATTATGGGTACCATAAAACACACCTGCCTTCAACTCTGTTGGCTTGACATAGGCAGACTGCAAACCAGTGTAAAAGATGGGAGCACACTTGCCAACCTGATGTCCATCCACAGAACCTGAACAAAGGCCAGCAACACCACCAAAAGAGTGACCAACAACACCCATCTTTTTGACATTGACAGCACCAAAGATGGGAGAATTGGCGTTCGTGTTGGCTGCCTTTGCAAATGCCAAGACATAGTTGGTCATTTCAGCACTTGCATAGAGACCAGGAGGAAGGTCACGCTGGACATTTGGTACGACCACAATAAAGCCAAAACGAGCTACTTGACGAGCAAAGTCAGAGTAGTGTTCCTTGGAAACTGCTGCACCTTGAAGCAAGGCCACAACTGGATAACGCTGGCGCTTCTTGTAAGCTTGATGTTTTGGATAATACACGTCAGCTGGAAGAGCAACTGGCGTAGGGACAGGTGGGCCAAGCGGAGGGCCTTTGATCAAAACAGCAGGAACAGTGGTTGTGAAATTGGCAACTGATGGTCCAGGTGCATAAGTGGTTTTAGAATACACAACACTCTGAGCGAGCAAAACGATCAAGAAGAGTGGTCTCATTGTGGATTATAATAAAGTGAACTGTATAAAGTGAGATGACAAGATTAAGTTGAGAGTGAAAAAGTAATTTGACCATGTGGTCCTCACTGGATGTATGCTGTTGGTAGCACTGGGCAGCAGGATACGAGGCAGCACTGAGCCTGTCTCGCCTCTACCTCAGCACGGTTCGTGTCCTGTGCCAGGTGCTCGGTTCTCCTCCTCGGACTGCAGTGCGTTTCACCTTTTGTCCCAGAAAATCATGTCAATTAAAATCGGTGCCTTCAATGTCCAAGCCTTCTCACTCCGCAAACTAGCCGACCCACACGTTCAACCTCACCTCCTTAAAATCATCAGATCCTATGATATTATCCTCCTTCAAGAAGTCCGTGATAACAAAGGTCACGTCATCTCCGCTCTCCTCGACCTCCTAGCCGGCAAAGACCCTCAACTCAAACCATCCAACCGTAAAGAAAAGGACAATGATGACGATGACGCCATTCCCAATGAAAAGGCCACCCCTAAAAAACCCCGTAAAAAGAAACAAGACGACTATGAAGACGACGAGGATGAAGACGACGACTATGATGCTCGTGACACTAGTAAGCCAAGCAAACCACGTAAACAGCGTCCTCGCAAGGCCAAGAAGGCTCCTCGTAATCAGTCAGCCCCCACTCGAGCAACCCGCGCTGCTCGTTACAAGAAACAAGTCAGCTTCAACATGCGCAACAAACAACGTAAACGTACTCTTGAACGCTTCCGCATCTCCACTTTAACCACCACAATTCACCAATTCATCAGATCAAATCCCTCATTCAAACCAAAACCACTCAAGCACACCGTCGCCCTCAAATCATCCCGTACAAAACAATTCACTGCACGACTCAACCGTATCATGAACCGCCTCAAGCACGCTGATCCAAAAGGTTATTCAGCACGCGTTATTGCTCAAGGCAACACTTCAATGTCCGTCCCAGTCAACATTGATCACACTATCCCTTACAATGCAGTCTCATCACCGCCACTCGGGCGTACTACTCACAAAGAACGTTACTTGTTTCTGTACAAGACTAAACTCTTTGAACCTGTCGCTACTTACTTGCATAAGGATAATCGTGCAGATGTGTTTGAAAGGGAACCTTTTGGTGTCAAATTTAGATACAAGAATGGAAATGGTAATCAAGAGGTTTGCTTGATTGGATTGCATACACAACCTGACAAGGCCAATGAAGAGTTGGCACATTCTCATGCAGTGTTGCATGATCTACACAAGTTGTGGGCTGGTAAGGGTTCAAGGTCAAGAGGTACTGGTGGCTCTTCCAACTTTTGGGAGGAATTCTTGGTCAAGCAATTCCCACTCCTCGCTTGTTGTTTTCCATCTACTGCAGCTGCTGCAACTGGAAATGCACCATCTTCCTCCTACCCTCCTCCTACCACCAGCGCTCCTGCTCCCCCCACCGCTGCTCCCTCAAACGTCGTCATCGGACCCATCCTCATGGGAGATTTCAATGCAGGCAAGAATTACGTTCCATTAAAGTACAGACCTGAAAATCCACTGTTTACTGATCAAGTGTTGGTATGGGGAGTCGCTGATGATGTGGACACGACAGTCAGAGGCACAACTCAACAAGCCTACGATCGCATGGTATGGTGGACCAAAGATGATCCATACATGGGTAACGTGAATGTGAGGCATTATGCAAATGAACTTGGATTAGCAGAAAAGGCTTGTTTAAAAGTATCAGATCATTGGCCCATTGAAGTCACAGTTAAATTACATTAATAAATGTGTATTGGCATTATTTTACTATTGGAATGGTCGTGGTGGCTGATAGCATGCCATATTGTATATGTAGTGAAATTTCATCATCTGTGGATTGGATGGAAGGTTGGAAACAAAGTTCAGAGAGAATTCTGTTCAAATCACCCAGAGTGCCATCAAGAAGTTTCCAAGTGCCTTCAGAGAGTTGAGGAACGAGTATTCCTGTGCCAATGCCAATACTTCCATGCTTGACAGTTGCATTGAGAGCGACAATGGATTTACCTGCATTTACTCCACGAACAAGGATACGATTCAATGCAGTGAGGGGCGTACATGAGCCATGGTTGAGGGTGGTTTGATTGATGTGAGCGGGTGCTTTGATGATCAGTTGATTGCCCTTGTGGTCAGGCACGAATAGACCAAATCGCTCAAAGATAATGTCCACTACACTTCCACTTTCAATTGGTTTCTTGCTCGTCATTTTACCATAAAGATGAATGTTCCAGGATGATTCCGAGAGCAATTCAAGGTCGCGTTGTGCATTGTCATCCTTCTTGAGGAGATTTTCAGAATGAAGGTAATCATATGGATATAGGATTTCACGAGGAAGGAGTTGCAATCCATGTAGGATGAGGTAATCACGCTGTTTCTTGACTGCAACGGTGATGGCCTTTGTACCCTGACAGTTGAAGCATGTACTGTCAAACTGTTGATTGAACCAATCTTCCAACATTTGCTTGATGAACCGCCAACCTCTCTTGAACCTCAATACACCAATGGCAAGGTAAGTACCATCCAAGTCCAATGTCCATTCAGAATCCGATGCAGCAAATGACTTGTCCAAACCAATAAACTCTGCTGAATTGTCAGGTGGCATGCGCAACCAAAGTGCATCCATGTCCATATAAGTGCCACCATACTTGTAAAGCATCACGTATCGAATGTAATCTGCTAAATGCCAAAAGTAATAGTTGGATGCTGACCACTTGTCAAGGTTCTTGGCCCACCACTCTGAATTGGGTCCAACGTACCACTGGTTGGTTTGAATGGTCTCTGCAGTCAATCGAAGTACATGGACACGATAACCACTGTCTGTAAACACCTTGAAGAAATCCAATGGAAGCGTAGGACTCAGCATGAACACAATGGCACGTGGTTGATGAACAAAGATCAGTTCCAAGGCACGGTAATGGCGTGGTGCAAAGGTGGATGCATCTGTGGTCCATACAGTCCAAAACACCAAATGCCAATCTTCAGTTTCAGAAAGTGTACAATTGGACCTAGACAACAAATCTTCCACTAACCATGCATCTGAAGTATCACCACGAGAGAGCGCGTTGAGTGGAGTGGGTGGGTCAATGGCTGATTGTTCCAAATCACTCTTGAGCGTATGAAATCCTTTTTGATTCAACAGCGTCACTCCCCTGATTGAATCACAATCAAAACCCCAATCCTTCCAATGGTTATGTCTTCCTTCACAAGGATAACAAAATGCACAGAAATCTTGACGGAATCCTTGACACATGGGCCTTCCATTCACCACATTTTCGTACATGAGGTGTCTGTTTTCATCAGGCAATTCAAATCCAGAACTAAAATGCTTGGCAATCATGTCATCCTCACACACTTGAGTCTGTTGAATACGCCTGTCATGAACGGGTTTGATGCCATAAGGGAACAACCAAACACCAAGATTCTGATCTTCATTCTTTGTGTAAATCCTTGGACCATCCGACACAATTCGTGAGATAATATCCCTTGATAAAATGTACATGGCACCAGCAGTATAGGCAGGAAACACGGGCAACTCGTACGTGAAATCTGCATTCTTGTTCCATGAATCCTTGACTGGTGGAATGTCCCAATAAGCCATACCACGCCAGTACCAATGTAAAGGATGATCCTGCACTAATTCACTCGCAACCGTATCCAACCTTACAAAAATGTCTTCATCCGTCTTGACCAAGTAATCAAAATCATATGCATTGGCCCATACAAATGCCTTGTACACCTTTTCACTCAAACTCTCATAAGCATCACTGGTAGGCGTAATCAAAATATCACCAAACTTGTCATGCTCTTCTTGAATCTTTGATCTCATGCGTTCATGCTCTGATTTACCAGGAGTATTTCCCAATACAAACCGATAAACCAATGCCACAGTTGCTGAATTAGCAGGCGCAAGTCTCAACGTAGTCTCCCTAAACTCTTGTCTCTTTTTGTACGCACCTTCTGTCCATGACGACACCACAACCATCATGATTCTCACGCCTGCTTTCATCAATTCACCCACATCAGTCAATTCATGACCAAGTAAATAATCTCCGTTATGTGGAATAGTCTTGATTGCAACAACTTGAGGCTCAACGTACATTGCCCAAACCAACAACCACGTCAATACAGTGACCAACACAAAAATGTAAATGGTAGAGTTGAATGCAGACCATACATTCTTGCTCGTTTGTTCCGTACGGTTCCTATCATCAAGGGAAGGTGCAACATATGGGTTTTTGTAAAGCAGTACAGCCCATACGATTAAATGCAAGGCAACAATTGCAAACCATGAACGAAGGAGGTGATGAGCACCAAATGTAGAGAGAATGAGGTAAATGGAGGTCCATGAAACAGCGTACCATGCACTCATACGGATAATGGTGTTTTGAAAGGACGTGGAGAGCTGCCAGCGTGATTGCAACGTATCTGCTAATCGATAAGAGATCAAAGCGGTCATAAGACACTAGAGGGAGTGATCAACGCGAGATGGATGAGGAGAGTACCCAGAGTACTGCTAACCAGTGAGTAAACGCACTACTGGTTTCTTGCATAAAGGGTCTTAATTTATCAGGCGTGGTCAATCCGTAATAAATGTGATTGTACATGCCAATTACGCCTGGGAGGACAGATGTGAGGCGGATGAAGGCGATCCATCTTCTCTGAACGTGTCTACTCGTAGGGAACCGTATGGATGATGGCAATGACACCTAGATGGATCAGGTTAGGATGGCTGGAACTTTGTACCATGAGTTTTTGGAAAAGTGGAAAAAATATGAAAATTTTTGTGGTCATTTTGTCTGTATCATAGGTTAAAGGATGATGCTACTTGTTGTGGTATGCAGAGCTGAGTGACAGTGATAGTCTATCCCATGTACTTGACCTTATTTCAATCTAATGATATGAAAAAGTGAGATTGACTCTTTGATATCATTAAATCTTTAGTTGATAATATGCTTATAACTGTTAAACTAATAGTAAGTGATAGGATTAAGAGTAAAGCTAAGAGAGTTGACTATAGTAGTAGAATATTCAAGTATTCTAAAACTGATAATGAGATTCTTATCTCTTTGGTATTTAATAGTAAGAGTATTATCTTGTTGGATGATTTTAAATAAATAGGCAAACTAAATTGCTAGCAGTGCATTACTTGAGGCCTACCTTTAACTACATAGTAAGAATAGAGAGGCTTGTTAGAGACTCTAGTAACATGGTTGAATGTAATACTACTCTTGATATAGAACATGGACTTTTACATTGCTACATGTTACACTAAGTCTAAACCTTCATTTAAATAGGATGTGTCAATACAGAATCTTAGCCTTAAACCCAGCACACTTCCCTACGGACATTAGTGCAAACCTCTTCTTCCACCAAAAAATATCGACAATCGACATCACAATTGCAAATGGCTAAATAAACCATCTGGCCCAGACTAATCAATAAAGGTGCTAGTATTCCCCTTGAAAACGTAATGGATGCACCTTCATTATCTGATACTTTTCTAGACACTCAGCAAAGGTTTTTGCACAATTACCAATTTGATCCAAGATATGCCTCTAGATTGGCATTTTGCAGTACTGCAAAACGAAGTATGTAACACATTCCCTCCTTCTCTAATATTACAGATTGAAGAACTCAGATATGAGACAATTATAGTTGCCTGTGTATATAGTTATATAATTGATGTGCAATTACAGACCAAGTGGTTCAACATCCTCCTTCACTTTAAACAGGGTAATGAAAAAGCACTCTTCAGGTTGATACGTACTCTGGTGAGGCACAAGAAGTTTCATTGGATGAGACTCAACAGCATGCTGCAACTTATGCAATTAGTGGGTTAGTTGATAAGAAATGTCTTTGGAGGATTACATAATGCATATATCACATTGATGAATCAAATGTGTAGTGAAGATCTTGGTGAGTTTAATGTTCAATTGTGCCAAGTAGTGTTGGATATCTTGGTCAACAATTTCTGTTGGATTAGAAAACTTAACAGCCACTACTATACTGCATATTACAACTTTTTATGCAAAGGGTTGAAACACACCAACAGTGTAGAGTTTAATAGTCTTAGTATTGCTAAAGCAGAATTTGCAGCACATTTGGTATGCTCACGTTTCTGTGAGTGTAGTCTACTTGGTCATTACTTGGTAGCTACCTTGTTGGACTTGATGTATATGCCTACTATGCAAGAGCTGTGGGAAGATATGATAACTTGTCCATAAACCATTTATCCAAGTTTCCAAGATGTACATTAGTTGTTGGGTCAAGCTCTACGTAATGCCGCTCTTACATGACTTCTTACACCCACACAATAAGCTGACTTGTTACTCATTCTTAGGTCTACTAATGTTGAAGATCACAGAAAACATCTCTACTATTTTCGTAAAACTCATTTGTTGCAACTATCCAGCACATTTTTGGCAGATATAGTTAAGGCAGTTTTGTATAGATGGAGTCCTGATGACGCTGATATGTAAGTCAATTGCTACAGTAGAGACAGCATTGTCAGTAATTTACTGCAAGATATGAGCACATAATGGCACTCTAAAGAATCAATCATAGCAAAGAGTGCATGGTTTTATCAATGGTTGCTCTATTATCACAGTCATGAACTTATTGACATGGTCAGACCTTTCTTCTTGGCACTTGATATAGCAATAAAAGATTGCACTTATGATGCTATCTGTCTTTTAGAAGCTACATGTTACTTGATCAGCAAATGCTTAACTGCTCATTGCCATTATATCAAGTCTATAGTGCAGGTCATGTTGAGTGAACAAGACTTTAGAGAGGATTTTCTCTCTATGGTAAATCATCTAGACATTCCAACTCAAGTACAGAGATTGGTTGTAGAGTCATTTGAAGATTTATACCTTATTTTGCTAGGACCACTGCCATCTCTTGTTGTATATAAGCCTCTTACCTTCTCTGTAGAACCAGAAGCTCCTGTTCAACCACCAGCTATTATTGCTATGCCTGTGGAAGAAGAACAACCTGGTGCACTTATCCCTACTGAAGAAGATCAGGCTCAGTCTCCCACGCAGTCACTAGTCAGCATATTGCCTGAAGAGCAGCAAGTCGCACTCTCTGCATCAACAAGTCCAACTCCCATTCAGTAAGGCATCTCTCTACCCTCTGCTGAGCCTGATTCTTCTCTTGCATTACTGTAGGTGCTTGAAAACCTTGATTTGGAGCATATTTTGCAGTAACTTGATAGATTTATAATCAAGGAGTTTGTGTTGAACTTTGTAACTACAATTCATAAGCAAGAGATGGATGATAAAATTGTTCAATTATTTGAGTAACTACTCTTCCAACTTGCTACAACAGTAGAAGCATCATCTGAATTTGTTGCTTCCATACTTGGTTTCATTTTAGAGTAGAATATGCATATGCATAGCAATATACCTGCAAGTAAATTAGCAAAAATGCTATTTAAAGTATGTAAGCAATTCAAATACAATCCACTTCATTGGAAATCTCTTTTCATGCTTACAGCCTTACTCGCACTGTCTCATCTAGCAATATGGAATCTGTAGCTCCAGTTTGTTGTTGACAATGATGCAGCAGATATATTTGCCCTACCATTTAGTCTAATCTCCACTGAAGCACTCCAAATCAGATTCAACCAGTGCATGAAATGGACACTCAACCACCAAAGTTATCTTGCTTTAGCCACATTCAAATGGTGCCTTGTTCACCTGCCACAACATGCAGTTGGCAATTTACCAATCCTCAAAGAAATCTTACCACTTTTGACACTAGCCCAAGTATAGAATTAGATTACAAGTATCCATACTGGTGAATTCCACCTCATTGAGGAGGACCATTTTATCAAAATTCATAAAATGCTTGGCTGGGTCAAAATTTCTTAAAAAATCTTATAGTAATTTCTTGATGCTGAATTCATAAACTGTACTAGATAAGTTGCAACTCTTGTTCAAAGTTTCTTTCCATGTTTAATTCCTTGATTCCATATTGATGCTACTTATCAGTTACTAACCATCTATCATAGAACTGAATTGGATAACTATCTCTTCTTTAGTATGCCTTGGAAACACTTTTATGAGTAAGATAAAGAGAGGTAACAGTTTATGTGTGACTTGCTTGGTGGTTGGCTTCAACAAACTAATGCTATGGCCACCATTATTGGTTCACACATGATGGGCATGCCTGACCAGTAACAGTGCTGTCTTAGATTGTTGTACATACTCAAAGACTTAAAATTGAAGGAAAAGATCATACACTATCCAAAGTTCAAGGCAGGCCTTGAACACATCTCACCTCTCCTTGTAGGTAAACATGAAGATCTTGAACATTTCTTTCCCATTACACTCAAGCGTAATGCTCCTGATACTGATGATGATTTTGATGATTACATCATCTACGAAGACAAAGACAGATACAGACCAAGAAAATTCCAAAAAACCTCCCCAAAACCTCAACAAGATTAATTATAAACTTTTCCATTTTGATTTGAACTTGTGTTTTGATAGAGAAGATCAAGAATGGTTTTATATAAGAGATTTACACATGTTGTACATACTAATTACTGCATTGGCTATTGAGCTCTTTTAGAAGAGGGAGGAAGGGTTCAGCCTGCTCAGAATTGGCTTGAGGAACATGCTTTCAAGAGTGTTGACTGGTGAGGATGGCAGGGAAGTGTTCTTCTGCTCAGCTGCATTGCAAGAGAGCATGGATGATGATTTGTGGTGTCTTGGACTGCGATGGAGTTTTGTGGATTGACCATCTGAGCTGGGCGACATCTTGCTAAGAGGAACAGCAGAAAGTGCATCTGATGTGAGCTTTACTGATCCCACGATTGAATCCTGCAGTGAAGCAAGTAGATTCTTCTTGGATTTGTATGTGTCCAAGTCTACAGAGAATTATAACCACAGTCAAAAAAAGCTTACATTTAGTCACGACTCATTTCTGCAATAAGGGTTCATGCTGAGCAGAAGTCTGTTTGACTTGAGATGCACTGCAATCTACAAAGTGTTACAACTATGAGCAGAGTGAGCGTACGGTTAGCTGAGGACAGCTCTGGCATAGCATGTGCATCATGAGGAGGGACAGCTATCTTGGTGGGTTCTAATGTGTTTGAACCTACAGAGTGTCACAGTCTAAAGTGGAATGAGCGTACCATTAGCCACAATTGGTCCCTGCACATCATTTGTGTCTCTAGTTGAATCGAGAGACTTGTCAAGTGCATCAGATTCTACAATGTGTCACAGCTATGGATTGAATGAACGTACGGTTAGCTGAGAGCAGCTCTGGTGCATTGGATGCATCTTGATCTGTGACGAGAGTCTTGCTGGCTTCAAGTATGTTGCAGTCTACAAAAGTGTCACAACCATGGTCAGAACGAGTGTACCTTTTGCTGCAATGGACTCTGGAACATCACATTTGTCTTTAACGAGAACAGGCATCCCAGTGGCCTCGAATGCGTTCAAGTCTAGGGAGTGTTACAGATACAGGCAAAATGAGCGTACGTTTGATTGTGAGTGGCTCTGGCACATCGACTGCATCTTGAACAGGTACAAAAACCTTGCTGGCTTCGAATGTGGCAAAGTCTACAAACATTACAGTTGCGAGTGAAATAACCTTACGTTTGAGTACAATTTCCTCTGCCATGACTGCTGTAAAGTCACTCTGCTTCAAACACCTATCCACAATCTCTTGGATGCATGTTGCCATGATGTCATTCTGCTCCTTCTTTTCCTACCGAGGCTTAGTTGTATGAACTGTGAGCGTACCAGTTGCTTGTAAAAGTGTTCCATGGTAAGTGCTGCTGCATAAACATCCGCCGTGTACACATTGTAGTATTTCTTCATATCGGACAGTCGATAACCATGTGTGCCAGATTGACTGAAAGAGACAGGTGATTCGACCAATTCAGCTTTGCTGTAATCAATCAGGACCATACCAGTTGGTTTGCCCTTGTGGAAGCCAATGAAGTTTGCGTCACCGTTGGTTTGTTTGCAGAGTGTTGGATTGATGTCCCTGTGAACAATGCCCAAACTGTGAATATCAACCAACATCTAGCACAGTTAAACTGTAAAAACATGATCAGTTACCTTTGCTAATCGTTTGAATGCGTCCCAAAACTCGTCGCATGATTTAACGGTAAATTCCTCCACCTGTTCCATGACACACAACTGTTTTTGCTGTCCAAGGTAGTAAGACCACATCCATGGCCAATAATTCATTTTACGGAATGCCGTCCATATCATTCTCAACAATTTCATTTCAGTTGGGTTGGTGATTTTGAGCATGTTTGTGTGTTTGCCATGTCTAACGTACAGATTCGATCGACCCTACAAATCATCAGTAATACAATTAATGGACATACGTTTGCATATGGAATATAGCCACCAAATAGACCATACAAGATAGAGTTTTCAGCAACGCCATTGACAGCTTCATTCAGTTCTTTGTGGGAG
>QZWU01000150.1:0-22193 GCA_004114255.1 Acaulopage tetraceros
ACCCCAATGACGACGATGCCCCCATCCCCAACCACCATGTCTCCAACCACGACCTCCCCACCAGTCACCTTTGACCTTTTCACCACTCTCTTCTTCACCCTTGGCCATTTCCTCTCCCATGGTACTTGCAGGAAGGATAGGAGGGCGACGAAGATAGGTTGTAGTCGTATCCACGTCAGGTGCTTTGAAGGATGACAGGTAAAAGAGATCACGTTCAACAGGAACAGCAAGGACAGTGGTGGCGATAGCGAGTAATGCAAGGGACTTCATTGAATTTTTTCCATTTACCCCCACTTGGCCCATCCTTCTTTTAAACACAAATAGACTCGACAAGAGTTTCCTATATTATGTAATCACAAGACATACTATAATACACACAAAACAAGCTCTCATGCTGTACTTTTTCTTGCTGGTCGTCCTCTCACCTTGGATGATGTGATGGGTTTGGATGCTTCCTTTTTCGTCTTGACTGGTGATTTCTTGGTCACTTTGGCAGCAGTGGACTTTGATGTGGTGGGCTTGGTTGCAGTTGTTTTCTTTGCAGTAGTCTTGACCACTGTTTTGGCATTCTTGACTGATTTGATTCCAGTATTCTTGGCAGCCGTCGTCTTCTTTACTGTGGTCTTGGCAGTCGTCTTCTTCACAGGAGCCTTCTTGACTGGTGCTTTGGTAGCAGCAACAACAACACTCTTCTTGGCCGCCACCTTTTTAGCCACCTTCTTGCCCTTCACATCAACCTTCTTACCCTTGGCCGGTGCCTTGACCGTAGCCTTCACCACAGCCTTCTTACCTTTTGCAACAGTCACCTTGGCCTTTCCAACAGCAACATCCATCTTTGCAGCAGCAGGTGTTCTCGGTGCCAATTTGACAGGTCCACTGTGTCCCTTTGGTTGTACAAAATCTCCAGCTTCAACTCCCTTATTGAGTGCAAGTTTAAACGGATAGTCCATGGACTGGTCTGATACATCCTTGAAATTAGCCTTGATGTATTTTTTGATTGCTTGACGAGATGATCCCTTACGTTCCTTCAATTCTGTAATGGCTTGCGTGATCATCACCTTGAAAGGTGGATGATTGGCTTTGGTCGTGGTTGATTTCTTGACTTCGGGTGGCATGATGCGTGAAAAAAAAAGATTTGCAAGGTTGGAGGGCGAGTGTTTACAAAAAAGTTGGTTTTTGTATTTTTTTCTCATTTCGATTTTAGAAAATCGAAACTTGCTGATTCTACAATTTACCTTTAACCTGATCACTGCCACCACGTCCTTTGAGCACTTTCATCAACTGAGTAAAGGCAGGAAAGAGATGCCATTCAGCAAACAAAGAGACCATGAAATGCATGACTGCGAGGGACAGAATGGACCATTTGAATTGGGAAGGTAATTCTGCAAACTTCATAAATTCCATCAACCAAGGGAGATTGGAAAACAGTAGGAACATAGTCGCACCCATCAACAGTACAAATGCAATCATGTACCTTAAATTGGTAATCATGGCCTTGCGATAAGGTCGACTTCCAGACAATACAAAGGACAAATTGAGGTACAAGAAACAGGAAAGGAGGAAGAGTGCAGTGCCTTCTGGACAAATGACATTTGCTTCATCTGTTTCCATGGTTGGTTCAACGTACCAAGGCTGAGATCGGATGAAAAAGAAGGTAAAGAATTGAAGGGAGGCTTGAAGAGCGACTTGACCAAGGAGGGAAGAGAGTACTGCAGTGGAAATGAGACTGGCTGTTGGTGCTTTGATGTGAATTTTGCTGTAAGCTTCCGTATAGGCCACTATGAACCATTAATTCCATAATGAGAGATCACTTGCTAAACACAGCAATGGGCATGATGAGCAACAAGTCAATAAAGAGAAACTGCATGTCACTCATGGTAAAGAATCTGCTGTACAACAGGCTAACCGTGCAGAATTGGACCATGGAGTAAAGTGCCATGAACTTGAAACAACTAAAACTAGTGACCAAGGAGGCACGGGCTTCACGAATCAACACAAGGACACAGGCAATGTCAGTGCTTCTACTGGTGAAGGGTGCAGCTGCACTTGCTTCAGCTTCAGAGAGGGAAATACCAACATCTGCTGCCTTGAGGGCACCACAATCATTGGCACCATCACCACAGAAACTGACCGTGTAACGTGCGTGCACTTGCAACAATTCCACTAATGCTTGTTTTTGTTCTGGTGCCATACGAGCGTACACTTGACCCTTTGCCAACATTTGACTCAATTCATCCTGAGATGCATGTTGAATCATCCATTGAAACACATCACCCGTCACTGCAAACACATAATCCTCTGTTTGATTAGCAAGGAGTTGCTTTGGTCGATCGACATGTGTCCATTCCACACCTTGCTTGATGGTGGCCGTGTACACTGCACTCGTTTCACGAATGATGCCACATTCCTTGGATACACTGATGGCTGTAAGAACATTGTCACCAGTACACATGATTTGACGGATTTGAGCTTCACGCAATGAATGAATCACACCAGGAGTAGTTGGCTTCAATTTGTTTTCAAACACAAGGAATCCAAGAAAGTGCAAGTTGGACTCGGCTTGTTCTCGCGTCACTTCAACTGAATCAACACTTCCAAGGATACGTGAGGCAAGTGCAATCACACGATAACCACTACGAGCATACTGTTGCAATTGTTGGTCAAAATCATAGGGAAGACTAGTGGGATCACACAAGGGTTTGAGGGATTCTGGTGCACCCTTGACATAGGCATGAACCTGTTCGCTTGACTTGCTCTTGACAAGTGTGGACATTCTTCTCAATGCAGATTCGAATTCAAAGGACTTGATGACATGCAACTCGGTGGGTTCGTTCTTCACCACCAAAGTACTGCCAACTTCTTCCAAGGACCATCCAACAAAGTCAAACATTTTCAAGTCCAATGGATCACCTATCAATTCACCTTGAATGTTCTTGAGGGAATGGCAAGTAGCCATCACATGAGTAATCTTGACACCTTCAAACTTGAGATCCTTGGCAAGTAAATCAGGAAACTTGACCAAATGTCCAAAACTACCATTCACACGGTTCACCACATGCACGCCCATCACATCCAAACCTTCTTCAGTCAACGTACCAGTCTTGTCAAAACACACACAATCCACCTTTCCACCAACATTGATACGTGGTGGACTGATGCAGTAAATGTTGTTTTTCGCCAATCGACTCAATGCAATGTTCAATCCAATGGACATGGTTGCAGGAAGTGCAGGTGGAATGACGGTGGTGATGAGATCCAAGGAACGAATGGCAATCCAATGAAAGGTGACGCCAAGATGTACAAAGTTCATTACACTAACCGTAAATCCAATCAAGGCAATACAAGCCAACACTGCAAGAAACTTGTAAGAATCTTGGTAAAATTGAAACTTGCTAGGACGTGGAAACAACATGGAACGCACCAAGGATCCTTTGGTGGTATTGAAACCAGTGCGCACAACTACTGCAAGTGTCACTTGCCTCTTCATTCGAGAAATGTGCTCCGTACGAGCACGGATAATCTTGGTACCAGCAAACAGAAAACTCTTGACCAAATCACTTGCTAATCCATGTTTTTCAGGTTCATAATGTCTGATTGCATCATCACTCACAGGCATTTTGGTCACTGGCACGGATTCACCAGTCAACATGCTCTCATTCACAATGACATCACCATTCAATAAAAGTGCATCACATGGAAAGAATTGCAATGCACTCACATCCACCAAATCACCAGGAACCAACTGATCAGATTGCAATTGAATCCATTCACCATGTCGTCTAACTGGCACGCTACACACAAACTTTGCCATTTCTCTCATTTTTGCCACATTTCGTCTCGTATCCACCAAAGTAGTCACAATACCAAATACAGAAATGACCAAAATAGCAGCTGCATAAATGTAATAATCCTGACTGCACCACACTGCAATACTAAACACTTGGAAAACATACAAGGGATTCAAGACTTCATCCACCAACAATTCCATAGTGGATCGCTTTGTAATATCAATCGAATTGCTACCCAACAATCGTCTTCTAAAGGTGATTTGTTCAGCACTGATTTCCTGGTACATGGCACGCTTGGACGTCCAATTCACATCTTTCCATGCAGATACTTGAGAAAAGACGCGTACACCATCATCAAATGCAAATCTCATGTGACGGTACTCAAACACCCTTAATTTGTCAAGTGAACCTTCTTGTGCATTCATACTGAATGGAAACACGCTGGTACGTTTGAGTTGACGTCCAAAATGAGTGATTGCAGCAACACGACATGTTTCCATTTGTCCAAATTGATTTTCAACAACCACCCATTTGGCAGTGGAGAGTGGGACGACTTGACCGACTATTTTGACACGAAGGCGTGGGATCCAACGAGCTGCAAGGTAAAAGAGACCAGCGGTAAGGATGACGAGGGCCATAAACACAAAAGTACCAACGCGACTTGTTTTGTAACCAGTGATGAGGAGTTCTAAATCATCTTCCTCAAGGATGACTTGTTGTTGGAATTGACTATTGACATGATTCCATTTACGGGCAGATTGAGGAGATGTATGAACGTTGATTGTTGTTGATTCGTTTTTCGTCATATGGACAGAATTTATCTAGAGATTCGTTTCTAGGGCGTAAAAGGGAGGAAGGAAGGAAGGGGGAGATGGAGCGTTAAAGGGGGGAACGGCTATACGAAAAAGGGATGTATATGCGTGTCTAATCCCCAAGATGAAAAACGATGAAAGAGATCTTTTTTTTGAGACTGCCACATGGCCACACTTTATACTCCAATCTTCATGCCAGCCCTTCTCCTGAGCACAGTCAACTTGCTACGATAGTCATCGTATCCAGTGTACGAACTGCAAAGTGACCTGTTACCCGTAAAAGCAGTACGTCCATGCAAGACACGCCAATTGTTGAATGCAACAACCGTTCCAGCAGGCATTTTGAATTCCACTACGCATTCAGGTGACTTTGTAAGTGCCATCCAATTCTTCAATGCCCTATAAAAGCGTTCTTGATCATCCAATGGCATATTGCACATGACACCACGATCTTCATTATTGTACCTCACTTGATACAATTCTTTGGTCACTGGATGCAAGTTGAGGATGGGGAAGGTGGAGGGTGTAGGCAAGTAGTAGCCATCTTCATCACCAGCAACGCGTGGAGGTACACGAAGCGTACTCAGCGTGTCATAATCTTCCTTTGACAATTGAGATGCTAAATAAAATCCATCCAGGAAGAGGGAATGACCACCTTCACCATCATGATGGATGATATGAAGGGTTTCTACGCCTGATGGTTCTGAAAAGTAGTTGTTGTCCGTGTGCATGTCCAATTTAGCAGTGGAATAAGCAACATCATTATGTTTCATATCAGCGTGCATAATGCAGAATCCACCATAATAAGTCTCTTTGATGAAATTGATGCGCTTGACTAGTGCTTCCGTGTCCTTTTCGGTGGGAGGTACGCCCTTGACAAATCCCAGGCCAAACTTGTCAACTGTCTCCAGCCATTGAAGGACGCCTTGGTCCGTTTTCATCACTTGATCAAATGTCGGAGCTTCAGGAAGACTGGTTTCAAAGATGGACTTGTTCCATAGTTGAATGGGTTGCTTGCCTTCTGCCTTGTGAGCATAACGGATGGCAGCAGAGTGGTCAGCAGCGTGATGTTCAGCCAACCATTCATTTGGAAAGAGTGACACGTGTCCATCAGGCCCTAAACGCGCTTAAAAAGATACTTGTGTGTGTGGCCTTACATTCAATACGAGTGCCTTCTTGAGTCTGTTGCACGCTCTTGGGTTCAATGTCCCAAGGCACGTTGAATGTATCCACCAGACGCTGATTGGTGGTTGGATGCCTGCATGAAGGACACACGCAGCTATCCCTCAACCAAAAAGAGGAGCTACATGGGGTCAGAGTCACGGATAAAAGCGCGGTACAAGATTGCAGTTTTACCCTCAAGTTGTAGGGGTAATTTGTGCCACTTTTTCACAGTAGATGCCACCTAATCACCCCATCAATCCACTCGACATGTCACGTACAGTCTTGCTCAGCAATGGAGTTGCCGATTGGCGCACGAGATGCCACAATGAGAACATGACAAATCTTTTTTTTTTCAAAGAATCCAGTTTCCAAAAAATGATTCGCCTGGTGCGACTCGTTCTGCTTGTACAAGCCATCCTCTTTTCAACAACCCAAGCCAGACTCGTGCTACACAATACAAACAACAGCACCACCACCAGCAAATCCATCGGTACACTTGATTACTTTGCCTCAAAATATCCACATTATGCACTTGTTGGCTGTGGATTGCACGTACTCTTGGGATTCCAGCCTGGTTGCAAACCCATCTTGCCCAATATCACTTCTATCCAGTCCATACCCTCCACCAATGGCACCTTAATTTTCTGTGATTTATCAAAGGCGTTTATTGGACCTAGTTGGTGTCACGATTATCGTCAAGTTGGTGATTTGATTGCAAACGCGTACAACAAACTACGGCAAGAACACGCTGGGATTGCAGAATTGAAGGGTGTGCTCTTTGGTAACATCAATCCAAAATTGCAGGGGTTGACGGGTGGTCCACTCAAACATTACCTTGCAGATGCAGTTCAGTTGCCCAATCTTGCACCAAAAGACTACATCATTGCTCACCTTGAACACAAGGATACCATGGATGTGGTGATGGCGTACAATACGAGTGCTATAAACACCAAGAACATGAACATGAACATTGTGAGGTCAGGACTGGTGGATTTCTCGCAAGAAGTTGGCAAGTGGAATGAAGCCATCAACTCTCATTCCTTTATAACGACATGGTGGACACTATGCCTCTCTGGAGTTGTACTGCTGCTGTTTGGATTGACACGAATTGGTCTTGCAGTGTACCACCGTGATTTTTCCCTCAAAGCATGGCGCCACATCGTCTATTTGATCAGTCTCATGGGAGTTGTGTGTTTTATTGTCGCCATCAATCATGTCATGAACACTGCCACATATTACTTTTTCAACGTGCTCACCACCTGTCTCTTTGAATTGGCCTTTTTATGTGCCTTGATCCTATGGCTAAGAAAGTTGCGTGAACTCTCCATCCAAACCATTGCAGGTGACTACATGTGGCTGCTTTACTCCACCGCTATACTCTACGTCATGATCCAATGCGTCTACCTCCTTCCCATCCTCTTTGTACACAAGGAACGTACAGTGATTGTCGTGCTCTTTGCCATCATCCAAAGTCTCTACGCTCTTGTGCTCTACCTCGTCTTTCTAGTCTTTTCCATTGCTTGTTTACAATTCGTACTGGAACAACATCTCAACAATCTTGCTGGTCATGCCAAACAATCCCTCGTCATGCTCACTGTCCTCTGTGCCATTGGTTCCACCAGTTTCTTTTTTAGAGCAACCATCATGCTCTTCAAGCTCTCTCAAACCTGGAAACCAGATAGTCCAACTTACACCACCCACGTTTACTTTTGGTTCGGTACTCTTAACCTGCTTCGTGCAGTCACACTCCTCATCCTCCTGCCCATTGGACACGATGGAACCGATCACACTGCCGTTCTGGTCAATGACATTAAGCGCAGAGTGAGTGCATACACAGAGAATAAACCATGAAGGTAGTTTATTTAGCCAATAATCTTGCAGACAGCACCTCCGTTACCCTTGCCGTCTTCCCAATCCACACAATAAGTACCAATGGGACACTCTTCAACCTTGAAGACACTACAAACTACAATGGCAAAGTTATCGCCACATTGTCTGTATGGCTTGTTGCGGCAAATGTTGCGAATCTTTGTTGGATCAATCTTGATTGGGCCAATTGGTCTTTTAGGGAGCTTGATGGGGTTGGTGATGATGGGATTGTTTGGGGCAGCGAGGGTGGTGCTGGTAAGAGCAATGGCAGCGAGGAGAGTGAAGAAAGCGCGCATATCGTTAGCAAATATCGTAAAAAGTGGAGAGAAAAAGTGGCACGTGGCTCACCTTGTTGCCAAAAAAATCTTGATGGAATTGATTCACATTCGCAGAGCAAGACTTGATCTTCCTTGTGAATTAAGATCTGATGTCACTGCATCTCTCTCGTTCGACGATCAATTCCTTTTTGTTGTTTATCGGAATGCTACAAAAAAAGAATGTTTCAGTGTGGTTCGCACAGATGCACATCTCTTTAATCAATTTCCACTAATGTAGATTGTAGACGTGGAAACCAGTGGTAATTTATACATTAGAGCTGCCCATCACATTTTGCTGGCATCCATGTAAACACAAAGTACTCGTTGTCCTGCGAGATCTTGGAGTTTTCCTTTGGAACAGAAGCAGTAGTGAGCATCTGCGCTGTTTGGTCAACGAAAATCAATCAACAGGTGATTTTATCAGATTTGAAAAGGCTTTGTGGCTCCCTAGCTGCAAGCAGGTGGTGGTTGCAATGTCTACAGCTGACGGCCAGTGGTTACTACAAGTATTTGCATGTAGTGGTGTTAGTTACTCATTCAGGTAGAGTCAAAATGGAAGACCATCGAGCAAAGAGTTTGTACTGCCTAGAGGTACAACTGTTGAAAACCTCTACCCGCTTGATTATGACAAGGTTGCTGTTGTAGTCAAGCAAGCGTCAGCTGTATTGATTTGGGTGTTTAACCTTGAATACTATAATGAGTTGAATGTAATTTGGATTCAAGAAAGAAACACAAATTTAGGAGATTCTAATTGGCAGAAATCTGTTTCAAGATTGCTTGATGGACGCTACATGGTCTTTTGGGACAAAGCTGCCAAACAATTTGCTGTTCATGATATGGTCAAGCGTAGGGTTGTTTGGGAAGAATCATTTGGCTGTAGATTTCGCGGTGAATTGCAGCGTGTCACTCTACTAGGCGAACATGGTGAGCTGCTAATTGATTGGAATTTCCGCAAGTTTACTTTCACTTTAATAATGCTTGTAGGTAATTTGGAAATTTGCAACTTTAGAACCAAACACTGGAACACATTCGATCTCAATGCCTTTCCTTACATTTACTCAGTTCTGCCGTTTCAAAAGAATCTAAATCGTTTGCTCACATTTCATGATGATGGCTCAGTTCATGAGTGGGTATTGAGTCCTTTAGTACTGCAGATATGGCCATCTGCGCCAGAAAATTTACAGAGTGGGATGGTGCTTAATTCTACCTGTCGTCTCATGGAACAAATTCACTCAAGTGAACGTTCAACTGTTTGGAAAGCAGATTATTTTCCGACTGGTCAACAAGTGGCTCTCAAGTTTTACCAAAATGAGTTTCCATTCAACAGAGAACGCGGAATTCTTCGATGGAAACGATCACCATTAATGGTCACTTCACTGAATTCGTCTAAAAAGTGGATCAACACATTGGATCTGCCGTGGCACTACATTACATTCGAGTTGGGTGGCCCATCCATGCACAGCATGTACCACCAAAATGCTCCTTTCAGAGGTATCAAGTTGCGTATTTTTCTTGATTCTCTTGTGGACATTCTTCAGGCACTTTGGGATCACGAGATTGTGCATTGCGACCTCAAGCCAGCCAATTTGGTCTCATTTGAAGATGATAATGGTGCACTGGTTTGGAAGGTGATTGATTTTGAGGGTGCCTGTGAGATTGGTGGAAAAGTCGGACCTTCTACACCTGACTACCGTGCACCTGAAATGGTGCACTCTTCATCAGTACGTGCTACTTATGCTATGGATATATTTGCGGTGGGACGTATCATGATGTGGTTGGCATCCGAGGAGCACCAATTGTGGCCAGGGTTGCCCAAGAAGTCCTCTGATGAAGTTAAGGAAGCCTTTCTACTCTCAAAGCTCCCTTTTAATTTGGGTGCAATTAGCAGTTCAGTGGCAAGGGAAATTATTGGAAGGATGGTTGCCAAAGCTCCTGCACAGCGCATCACTCTACAGCAGTTGAAGGACCTCGATTACTATCACATGAATGATTGCACTAAGCCACTCAGCCCAAAATGTATCCCTAGCAAATCCTCAAGACGCAGCAACAAATATCGCACTCCTAAAGGGTTTACACAATATCTCACTGTCAAAATGAAAGCAGCTCTTAAGTAAAATTTTCTTTAATCTTGTACCACGAAAGAAGCCACTTGAATCTGTAAATGAAGACTATTATATATAAAACTGCGTTACTTTGAGTACAAATTTTACTTTAGGAGATGCCAGGCATTTTGGTATTAACTGGTAGCCAACTGTAGTGGGTAGGAAGGCGCTTTGGCCTCAAAGCAGTCACCCACTTTATGGAAATTATCCACAACCACGATCGAAGGAAAAAGATCAATCTACCTTTTAAATCAGAATTTGGCATTGCTGCATCACTCTCATTCGACGATCGACTTCTTTCAATCCTGTGCAAAAGCGTCACGGGTGAAGATTATTTTAGCGTGATTCATACAGATGCACAACCCTCCATCCAAATTTATTCTGACTTTTTGCATAGACGTGGGAAACGATTGTAACTTATAAAGTAGGCAGGCTTACCGTATTGCGCTGGCACCCATTCAAGCACGAGGCACTCATCACCATCCAAGGTCACGGTCTTTACCTTTGGAACAGCGACTACGGTGAACATTTGCGCTGTTTGGTTAATAATAATCAATCAACTGGAACGTTTTACAGTTTTGAAAAGGCTACGTGGTTTGCTAACGGCAAACAAGTGTTGGCAGCAATTGCTAATACCAAATATCGGAAGAGCCTTCAAGTGTTTGTATGTTGTTGTGTTGATTTTTCATCCAGGTAGAGCCACAGTGGCCGACCATTGAGCACATGGTTTAAGCTGCCTGAAGGAGCACATGTTGATGACCTCTACTTGGTTGAAGATGGTACAGTGGCTGTGGTTGTCAACCAAAAGTCGATTCCTGAGATTTGGGTGTTCGGCTTTGAGCACTTTTATGAGTTGAAGTCGATTAGGGTCCAATCCTGGAAAACAAGTCCAAGTTATTCGCGTTGGGGTGCCTCTCATTCCATGTTATTTAGTGGACGCTACATGGTTATTAGAGATGACTCTGACGATCTATTTGCTGTTTATGATGTGGTCGGGCGTAAGCCTATTTGGGAAGAATCATTTGCAACGCGAATCGGTCGTGATTTGCAGCGTGTCATTTTACTAGGTGAATATGGTAAGCTACTGATTGATCGAAGCCTTTGCAAGTTTACCTTTATATTTTATAATGCTTTTAGTTGATTTGGAGTTTTACGACAGCAAGGCTGGCGAGGTGAATAGGTCCGATTTCAGTGCCTTTCCAGACATTCGTGTACTTTTACCATTCCACAACTGCCCTAACAAGCTATTCTCTCTTCATGCTGATGGTTCAGTGCATGAGTGGAAGGTGGACTTACCAAAAGTGCAACTATGGCCAGCAAACCTAGCAGATCTACAGAGTGGGCAAGTTCTCAATTCTTCATGTGGCCTCTTGGCAAGAATTCACTCAAATGAGCGTTCAACCGTTTGGAAGGCAGATTATATTCCAACTGGTGAAATTTTGGCCCTCAAGGTCTACCGGGATACGCAAACATTTGACAGAGAACTTGAATTTCTTCAGAAGATGTGGTCACCATGTATTGTCTTTCTAATGGCCTCTTTTGATGGCTCAAGCGATACACCGGGTCTACCATGGCCATGTATTGCGTTAGAATTGGGGGGCCCATCCATGTTTGACTTGTATGAAAGCGCCCCTCCTTTCAAAGATATCAAGCTCAGGATCCTGCTTGAATCACTTGTGGATATACTCCAGGCGTTACAAGACCACCATATTGTGCACTGTGATCTGAAGCCATCCAATTTGGTTGCTTTTGAAGATCCAAACGGCGCGCTGGTTTGGAAGGTGATTGATTTCGAAGATGTTTGTCACGTTGGTGAGAATGTTAGATGTTGTTCTTTTGACTATTGTGCACCTGAAGTACTGCAATCTGAAAGACTTGTTGCTACCTATGCTATGGACATGTTTTCTGTAGGACGCATTATGATGTGGTTGGCATCAAAAGACCATCTGTTGTGGCCAGGATTACCAAAAGACTCTACAGACGAACAAAAACGCGCCTTCCTCATCTCCAATCAACAGTTCAACCTAGATGCCATTAGTAGCCCTAAATCCTGTAAGATCATCAAAAAGATGGTTGCAAAGGAGCCTAGCAAACGCCTTACTTTACAAATGCTGAAAAGCCTCAAGTATTTGACTATGGATGACTACACCATTTCACTATTGCAAAGGATCCGCACTTTCTCACGTGAACGATTCACGCGATTATTTTCTAGTAGAAAGTAAGCAACGCTATAGTAAACTCTTCCTTCTTCTTGTGTCATGGAGCTGCTTGCTACCCCTAATAGTTGGCTTCAACCACTGCTAGTGGTGGTTCAAATGGCTTTAAAAATTCTCATATGAAATTAATTCACCAACAAAAAGGAGAAATCGATCAGCGTTCGATTGCCATAGACCATCCGATAACCGTAGCCACCTCATTTGATGGGTCACTGCTCTCCATTGTGCACAAGTACACTGTTGGTGATTACACTTTCAAGATTTACCAGACAGACGCATCCTTCTCTTTTCCCTTTCTGTTTGACACGTTGGATAGACGTGGGAATGCCTGCTTGTATATTCAACAACAGCACCTGTCTCGATGAGTTGGCATCCATTCAAGCACGATCTTCTCGTTGCAATCCGCAAAGTAGGAATCTTCCACTGGACACCAAACCAACACGAGCAGTTGGAATGTCTGGTGGATATAACAGACACGGATGTGGCCTTTTATGAAAAGATTACATGGTTTTTGAATGGTAAATTGATGGTATGTGCCTTGTATACACTCTGGGAAGAGAAGAATTTGAATGTGTTTGGCAAGAATGGCCGACAGTTATCTCAGGGATTCACACTGCCTAGACATGCGACTTTTGAGCGACTTTGTGTGGTGGATGAGGGAACTGTGGTTGCGATCATTAAACAAGATGGTGAACTACGAATATGGGGATTCTCACTTTGGTACTTTAACGAATTGAAAGTGGATTGGATGATACATTCAGAGGATTTCCTTGTAGATACGAGTGTTTCAGAGCTGTTCGGGGGTCGTTATTTTGTGTTTAATAGCAACAAGATTGGGTCATTGTATGTTTGGGATGCGATGACGCAGAATGTAGTATGGAAATCAGTGAATCGACTACCCATGGAGCAAATTATCCTCATTGGTGAAAAGAGCGAGTTGCTGGTTGGTTGGAATGATGGTAGGCTTGACTACCGAGCATGTTCAACTTCCATAGATACATTGAGGATTTGGAATCTGGAATCAGATGAAACGCAGCAATTCGACCTTGTTGGATATCCTCAAGCATGCTCACTTACGCCCTCTCTAAAAGGTACAAAGAGTTTCATCTCAGTTCATCAGAATGGTACAGTACACGAGTGGACATTTGAGTCAAGTGGCATGTGTACTTTGGAGTGACCCTTTCACATTGAGTTCATTTAGATGTATAGAAGAACCAGGAATGTTGTGCTGATCCTAATGATTGCCCTGTAACGGATGCTTAATTGATATGCTGTAGTGGCATTCACAACAGAATGCAGCCTGAATTTGCTCAATAGTGTGGGCCTGTTGAGTTGCAAGTTTACATAGGAAGACTAATATATAAAGAGTGAGTGAGTTTATCTGGTAATGACATTCACCTTGAAGCTGCCCGTGTGAGCACCTTTAGCTAGTATAACTGACTTGACCTCAGTGAAGCAGTCACACACTTTATGGAATTAATTCACCCAACGTATTGGAATACTCAATCTCACTTTTGAATCATTTTATGAAGATGGTGCAGCTATCTCATTTGATGATCAGTTATTATCAGTTTTGTATAAAGATGCAGCAGAACAGGATTACTTCAGCCTGGTTTACACGGAGGCACGTTCATTATCTGGATGCATCTGACCAAGCTTGTAGACATTGAAATTATTTGCAACTTACGCAATCAAAGGGTATGCCACATTCTTTTGGCATCCATTCAAGCACGAAGCACTCGTCCTCTTTCGAGAACATGGCCTTTTTCTTTGGAGCAAAAGTAGTGGTGAATACTTGCGTTGTCTGACTGATCGAAATCGTTTACCTTTTGATAATCTCTTTTTTGAAGAGGCTGTGTGGTTTCCAAGTGGTAAACTGTTCCTGGTGGCGATTTCCAAATTTGAAGCTCAGCAGTGCTTGCGTGTGTTTGTAGGTTACTATGATAATTGATCACACAACTAGGGCAAAAGTGGCCAAACATTCAGTCAAGAATTTTTGCTACCTGTAGGAGCAATTGTCGATCAACTTTGTTTACTCGAAGATGGTACAGTGGCCGCGGCTATCATGCAAAATTCGACTCCAGAGATGTGGATATTCAGCCTTGGGTATTTCAACGAGTTAAAAGTGATTTGGACTCAAGGCTGGGAAGCAAAATCAAGATATTCTCGTTGGGAATCATTTGTTTCAAGATTGTTTAGGGGGCGCTATTTGGTATTGAGTGATTCCATTGGTAATCAATTCTCTGTTTATGACGTGATTGCACGGGAATTTGTTTGGGAAAAATCCTTTAGGAGTGGATTTCGTAGTGAATTTCAGCGTGTCATTCTACTAGGTGAGCAGGCTGAAGTACTAGTACATTGGAGAGATGGTAATGCCAACTTCTTGACTTACAGCAACTATAGGTTATTTGGAGATTTACAATTTTAATACGAAAGAGTGGAACACATCTGAACTCGATGCCTTTCCAGACGTTTACTCCCTTTTGTCATTCCAAAAGAATCCAAACAGGCTACTTTCTATTCACACTAATATTTTAGTGCATGATTGGGAAGTGAGTCCATTAAAACTACAAGTATGGCCGTCTACACCAGCAGATTTGCAGAGTGGACAAATATTGAATTACACATTCCGTCTTTTGAAAAGAGTATATGCAAATGAACGTTCAGGTGTTTGGATGGCTGGCTACATTCCAACAAGCACAGTTATGGCACTCAAGTTTTATCAGGACAAGCGCGCTTTTACTAGGGAATATGGGTTACTTCAATGGATCCAGTCACCTTGGATTGTCATTGTTCTTGCTGCTTGAAGAATCAAATGATGTATCCAGCCTGCCATGGCCTTATATTGCATTCGAATTGGGTGGTCCATCTATGCACGACTTGTATGAAAGCGCCCCTCCTTTCAAAGGCATCAAGTTGCGCTTCTTTCTGATCTCACTTGTGGATATTCTCCAAGCACTGCAAGATCATTGGATTGTGCACTGTGATCTCAAGCCATCCAACTTGGTCTTGTTTGACGATGCCAGTGGAATGATTTGGAAAGCGATTGACTTTGAGGGTGCCTGTCGTCCTGGTGAAAAATTCAAGCTTGGTACTCTTGACTACTGTGCACCTGAAGCACTAAAGTCCTCAAGCATTGCTGCATTTACTATGGATATCTACTCTATTGGACGTATTTTGATGTGGTTGGCATCAGAGGGCTACAGACTGTGGCCAGGACTACCAAAGGATCCAACAAATGAGCAAAAACGTGATTTCCTTCTTTCTGACCAACCTTTTGTGTTGGATGCCATCAGCAGTTCAGTGGTAAGGGAAGTTATCTCAAAAATGCTCTCCAAGGACACTAAACAACGCTTGAATCTACAGCAGTTAAAAAGCCTTGATTGCTACCACCTGAATGACTACACCAAGAAACTACACTGCAAAATTAAGCCCAGTGTATCCATAGTGCAAGAAATTCCTCCACAAAGAACAAGGCGCCTTACTCTCAAACGCATTGCCAGCTTATTCACTTTAAGAAAGAAAGCAGCACCCTAGGTAGTAAAGATTTCCTCTCTCTTGTTTCATTGAACTGCTTGCAAGCCTTAACAGTTGAATTCTGGCATCAGCTACAGGACACAAGTAAAAAAATTCTTTATGGAATTGATCCTCAAAAGAAAAAGTCCAATCGATTTAGATCTCCATGCTGACAGCTATCTGCTTTTGATTGCCGTCTCATTTGATGGATCTATGCTCTTCATCGCGTACAATGATAGATCTTGGAAGGATCAATTTACTGTTTTTGACATGAAGGCACAAACCTTCAATTTGATCACACTCACGCCAATGTTAGTCATGGGAACGCGTTGCAAAACACGAAATCAACTACCGACCATTTATGAGCTGGCATCCATTCAAGTACGAAGTGCTCCCTGCTTCTAATTTTGGTGGAATTTTGCATTGGACTTTGACCTAGAGTGATCAGATGAAATACTTGATACCTGGAATTGAGAAAGGGTGTAGCTTTGATGGCGTTGCATGGTTTGTTGATGGTAAGCGTGTTACCTCTTTATTTCCAGTGCTTGGATACGGAGAGCATTTGAGGATATTTGGCAAGCGTGGTCAACGTCTTTCTTTTCCAGTTGAGCTACTCAGTGATCCATTTGTTGAGGACATTTGCGTGGCTGACGATGATACAGTGGCCACGGTCATCAAAAATGGGCTTAGTGTGCAGGGAGTCCGTGGGTTCAAGCTTGAATACTTTGACGAATTGGAGGAGTGGAATCTGAATTCTGACGATACTGAGAACTGGCTTGTAGGTTTCAGTGTATCCAGATTATTTGGTGATCAAAAACACTGAAACGTACACATGGTTCATTTGGGATGCATTTGAACGACTTGTTGTTTGGGAAGGAACTCAGCACAAAAAGTACCGGGCAGAACTCTAGGACTGGACTCAGACTATTGACGATTGTCCTGAATGATTCTGTGAGCGACTTCTTTGGTCAACAGTTTATCTGGATTGTCTAAATCATCATCAACGCGATCCACACCAAATGTATCCTCATGGTTATCCAAGCGATCTGAACAACGTGAAAAAGCCATTAATTCTATTGAAATAGACCAAGTAGGGCGTTGAGCGTCTTATAAAAGGTGCGCAGTGATTTCTTTTTCCATTAGAGTGGTTGCGTGTCTAGATCCATTGTTCGTAGGCGGTGTTATATCAAGCTGAAAGGTGAACTTGCTTTTGTTTGGGAATTCTCACGATACAGACATTGGTACAAAATTCCTCATGAACACTTTTTATGATGATTTGAAACCTGCAATCGACAGATTGCGTGAATTATCCATCCATCATCCAGTATTCAAAGACGTCCGCAAGGTTATCAACAGGTTGGCCATCCGTGAGCAAAACTGTGGGGATGATGATCACATCACTCGTACTCTATGCGGTTGTCTCCTCGCCCTGTACAAGGAAGTTGCAACTCTCCCTTCCCCACCTCATCACGACCCTGAGCTGTATGAATTGGCTAGTAGGTTACTCACCGTTACACAACAATCCAACGAGTTCCTAACTGAATATCACCGTGAACACCCTGAATCGAGAGCGAGCAAGGAGTTTGAGTGGAGGCTCAGAGCACACCAAGAAAAGCAGAAAGGGCTCATTTCTCTCATTACAAACCTCAAGGATGACGTCATGTCGTACATCCAGCATCACCCGGACAGCACAGTCTTTCCTGAATCGAATTCACCTAATCAAGTCATGGATGATAGTCTTGCCCTTGCTTATGATCCATCTGACGAGAACATGGCTGGAAGGGTTATTGAAAAGGCTGGTGGTGACTACAAGCTGGTTGGTTCACCTCAAAATCGCAGCAAGAATATTATGTGGCGTGTAGAAAAGTATGGTAACAAGTACGCTGCCAAGTTCCACGACGATCCACGGTTCTTCAAAAGAGAATGGGAAATGCTCAAATTGGTGCATCATGCAGAGAACGTAGTTTCCCTTGTTGATGCAATCAAGGACGATCCCAAGTCCCAGTGGTCTCCTTATAGCATTTTGGTAACAGAACAATGTGTGATCACCCTCAAGGAGTACTGGGAGCATTCACGCAGCTTGGCGAGCAAACATGATGCTCGCAATGCAGTACTCAGCATAATGAATGGTCTCACTTACTGTGCGGAAAGGGGCGTAGCGCATTGCGACATCAAACCTGAAAACATTATGAGGACTGCACCCCCTTCTGAACGCTGGGTCATTATTGACTTTGACTGTGCACGCAAGGTGGGTGAACCAGTCGTCATGAACACGTTGGAGTATGCTGCACCAGAAGTGGCCAAAGCTCACAAGGCTGGTGTTTCCTTCGGTGCTGTTCCTGCCATTGATGTATGGGGTGTTGGCCGCGTCTTTTACTTTCTCACCACTCAGTACCCTTTTTGGCCCAATGGTTCCACTGAGGAGTACATTATGAATCACTTGGTCAATGGCACTTACTCAGTCAATGATGCTTCAATAGACACACCAGTATTGGATTTGCTGAACCATCTTCTCAAACATAATCCCTTTGAACGTATGACACTCCAGCAGCTTAAGGCATCCTTTCAACATTCCATTTGAATATTTAATCATTTTAGGGTCGAAGATACATCAATGGTGAGACACCAACAGACACTTTGGAAAGTTTCCAGAGGAAGGCCCGCAAAGAGACTCCAGAAGTCATGAAAACCCTCTCCCCAAAAGTATCAGATGCAACACAAACTAATCAAGTTCAAACACTCTCGCAGCAAAAAAGCGTTGACCCAAGTATCTTTACCCTTTATCCTAAGCCCAGGCCCAAAAAACGCTTCTTGCAACGCATGAAAGCATTCGCGAAAAGGTTTTCAGGTTCAGAAACTGTTAGCATGCCACCAGTGACAACTAGTCCAGAAAGCTCACTTGAATCTACTCAATTAAGCGAGCATGTGTCCGGCTCTGCTGAGGCGTCCGTTGAATCCGCACAAGAAGAACAGAGAGCAGGTACATACTTTTCAGAATTATTTCACAAACGCAGAGGGAAGATTGATCTTCGTTTGGATTTGGTTTATGTGCATGGTGCATCTCTCTCATTTGACGAGCAGCTCCTTTCCATTCTGCACGTAAATGCTGTAGATCATGTTTACCTCAGCACGGTTTGTACAAAAGCATGTTTCTCAATCTTATTTATTTGACATTTAATGTAGACATGGAAAGTTTCGTCAAGTTATAGGGTAGAAGAACATGCCAAGTTATCCTGGCATCCTTTCAAGCACGAGGCACTTATTGTCCTCCGAGATCATGGGATTTTCATTTGGAGGAGAACAAGTGGGGAACATTTGCACTGCTTGGTCGATAAAGATCAGTTTATGGGCGATTTTATTGAATTTGGCAAGGTTACATGGCTACCCAGTGGCAAGCAGATGTTGGTTGCTATCCACACAACTGGATCGCTGTGTTTACAAATGTTTGTATGATATTGTTTTGATTGCTCATATATGTAGAGTCAAACTGGTCGACCATTAAGCAACAGGTTTATACTGCCAAATCGGTCAACTGTTGAACAACTTTGCTTGCTCAAAGACAGCACAGTGGCTGTGGTTGTTATGCAAGATTCGATTCCAGAGATTTGGGTGTTTAGTCTTGAGTACTTTGGTGACTTGAATCTGATTTGGGTTCAAGACTGGAAAACAGGCTCAGGAGGCGCTAATCATCCGGAATCTGCTTCAGAGTTGTTTGGTGGATGCTTTATGGCATTTAGGGATACTTTTAGCAAGCAAATATCCGTTTGGGACGTGATTGCACGCAAACTTGTTTGGGAAAGTTTCTTTAAAAGTGGAATTGCTATTGACCTGCAGCGTGCCATTCTACTAGGTGAAAATGCACAGTTTTTGGTGAACTGGAGCGATGGCAAGACTTTTTTCTGTCCTTTTAATTCGTTTAGGTGATTTCAATATTTATGATTTCAAGATTGACAAGTTAAGCACGACTAGACTCAATGCATTTCCGAATGTTTATTCAGTCTTGTCGCTTCAAGCTTACTCAAACGGACTGCTCTCTCTTCACTGGGATGCCTCAGTACATGTGTGGACTGTGCGCTCATCGGAACTACAAGTTTGGCCGTCCACACCAGTGAGATTGAAGGGTAACCAAATGCTCAATTCTACAATTCGCCTTTTGGGAAGAATTCATACAAGTGACCGTTCAACCATTTGGAAGGCAGATTACTTTCCAACTGGTAAAGAGGTAGCACTCAAGCTTTACCACAGTGTAAAAGCATTTGACAGAGAACTTGGATTTGCTCAACGTATTCAGTCACCAAGGATAATCACGCTTCTTGCCTCTTTTGAAAAGTCAGAGGACACATTCAGCTTGCCGTGGCCATACATTGCATTCAAGTTGGGTGGTCCCTCTATGCAAGACATGTACCATCAAAGTCCTCCTTTCAAAGGCATCAAGTTGCGTATTTTATTCATGTCAATTGTTGAAATTCTCCAAGTACTGCAAGATCACAATATTGTACACTGTGATCTCAAACCGTCCAACCTTGTCTCTTTTGAAGATGCCAATGGTTTATTGATGTGGAAATTGATTGATTTTGAGGGTTCCTGTCATCTTGGTGAACAAGTTGAACTTGGTACACTTGACTATTGTGCTCCAGAAATGCTGCAATCATCAGATGCGGCTGCTACTTATTCCATGGATGTATACGCAGCAGGACGTATCATGATGTGGCTTGCATCAGAGGGTCATCTGTTGTGGCCAGGACTGCCTAGGGATCCATCTGATGACCGGAAGCGTGCCTTCATCCTATCTAACCAGCAGTTTAACCTGGATGCCATCAACAGTTCAGTGGCAAGGGATGTGATTGGAAGGATGATTGCCAAAGATCCCAGTGAGCGCATCACTCTACAGCAGTTGATGGATCTCTCTTATTACCACATGGATGACTATACCAAGAAACTAAAGCCATCAATTGTCCCAAGTGAATCCCCTATATAAAAACTTGCTCAATTCTTTGTTGACTCGAAGTGCCTGATCAACAGTCAGTAAAGTTTCCCTTCTTCTTGCGCCACCTACTAAAGCGATCCCCAATGGTCGGATTTGCATACCAGCCACGAAATGTCATGCCAGCCCACAGATGCAACAACCAAAATCGTGGAGCAGCCACAAACTTTATGGAATTAATCTTGAAAAACAGCTCAAAAATCAATCTCACTTTTGAAACGATTTATACAAGTCATGCAGCTCTCTCATTCGATGATCAACTCCTCTCTATACCATACCGAAATACTGCACTCGAGATTAGTTTTGGTGTGATTTGCACAGACGCGTGTTTCTCATCCAGATTCCAATTGACGTTTTGCCTAGACTTGGGAGTTGATTGCAACTCATGTAATAGGAAGATACGCCACACTGTGTTGGCATCCATTCAAGCATGAAGCGCTCGTTATCCTGCGAGATCATGGAGTGTTCCTATGGAGTAGAGACTGTAAACAGTTACACTGTTTGATTGGTAGGAGTCGATTGATCGATGATAGCGGCTTCCTAGAGATGGTTGCATGGCTTCCCAGTGGCAATCAGATTTTAGTAGCAATTTCCACTGCCGTTGGTCAGTGGTCCTTGCAAGTATTCGTACGCCATTGTGTTGATTCTTCATGCAGATAGAGCAAAAGTGGCCGACCGTTGAGCAGCGAGGTTATGCTGCCTGAAACTGAGCATATTCAACACTTTTACATGATTCAAGATGGTACAGTGGCTGCGGTTAGTGAGCAAGAGTCGTCTATTGAAATTCAAGTGTTCAAACTGACACACTTTTACGAATTGGAATTGATTTGGACTCAAAGATGGAATGTACAATCAGAGTATTCTGATTTTGTACTGTCGGCTTCACGTTTGTTTGATGGATGCTACGTGGTCATTAGAGACGAGACTGGTAAACAGATCACTGTATGTGATGTAATTGCACCGAAATCAGTTTGGGAAGAATTCATTCAAGATGGAGTGGATGGTAGTTTGATGCAAGTGACGCTGCTAGGTGAGTACATGGAGTTGCTAGTTTATTGGAATGACAGCAAGTTTTACCTCTGTCTTTATAATTCCTTTAGATTATTCAAAGGTTTACAATTTCAAAACTAAAGAGTCAAGCAGGATTCACTTTGAAGCCTTTTGGGGAGTTCGTTCGCTCTTCTCCCTCAAAAAGAGTGTGAATGAGCTGTTTACGCTGCATGGTGATGGTTCAGTACGTGAGTGGATAGTGACCTCACCAAAAGTATGAGTCTCCAAGTTGGCAGAATAGATACATGCTCAATTCCACAGATTATTTCTCAAACCTATTCAGAAGTGTTTATAAACATTCATTGCGACTATTCAGAACTCTCCTGCTTGAAGAATTGATGATTCTTGACTCCATTCAAGTTCAAGCGCGCTAGT
>QZWU01000151.1:0-22127 GCA_004114255.1 Acaulopage tetraceros
CCAGCCGAAGGTACTGATGCCAAATCACCACCTGCAGAAGGCTCTGACTCCAAGGGAACATCAGAAAGTGGAAATTCAGCTAAAGCACCATCTGCTGAAGATTCAAAATCCGCTGGTCCACAAGATGCAACCAAGAGTGGCGAAAAGGGTCCTACTGATGCTCCTGAACAGGCCAAATCCACCGAAGGTACCGATGCTAAATCACCACCCCAAGAGAGCTCAGACTCAAAGGCTACTGATACCAAAAGCCCGCAAGAAGGTGGAGACAGCGCTAAAACACCACCTCAAGAAAGTGCAAAGTCACCAGAACCTCAGGAGAGCAAGAGTGATGAAAAGAGCTCTGATGCTGCTGGATCGGCCAAATCCGCTCCAACTGAGGGTACAGAGGCAAAAGGTGACCCAGCAAAAGCCTCGCCAGAAGCAAAGGCACCTGAAAGTGCGTTCAATTGATTGTGTCACACTAACTCTAAATAGGCACTGAACCAAAGGCCAATGAACCTCCCAAAGCTCCAAGCGAGAGTGCTGAACAACCCCAAACTGCAGGTAATGAGGCGCCACTGGATGGTGCAAAATCATAGCCACAGTCTCAAGATTAAAAATCTTGATCTTTTTTCAAATTTCTCATGACATCTCGCCACGATCGTGAACAACAACGCCAACTTTTGGCTCAAATTGAAGAATTAGAGCAAAACATCACGCTTGTCCTCCAACAGATTGACAAAAACATGTCTGATTCCGTGCATGTCGTCTACAATCGCCTTTTACCCCTTGTTCAGCAATATGGTGCTCATTCCTCCACAATCTGGCAAGATGCTCAACCATGGCTCAAGTTTTTCAACTCTCTTGAAGTTCATCATGAATCCTTGCTTCCATTTCCCTCCACTCCAACGGATTCACGCGTTTCTCATCACCAAAGCTTTTCTCAACACCACAGCGTTTCACATCACTACAAGGATGCTACCACCTTTATGGAACAGCCTTCTGTTCTGCCTGAACGCGCTGTTCGCTTCACTGAAAGTGTTGTTGGAGGCCACAGTACTGCTCCAAGTGGATCTCAACTTTCCGTGCAGCCAACACCTTCCACACCTCCACGAATGGTAAACAAATCGATTAGTTTAGTAACTGATGATTCCACTCCAGTACGACCAACCTTGGAATCTGAACGCCTTGGATTCGTACGCTTCTCCTCTGTAAGGAAACCTAAAACCCCTGCAGCCATGGCAGCAACCCCTGCTAAAAATTACAAAATGGCCATGGTGTCTACTCCTGCCCTCCTTCACCACGTCCTTGCCCTTAAACCAAATCAAGGGAAACAAAAGGATGCACGCAAATTGTTTGAAGAAATGGACCACGATGAGGAGGATGATGATTTGGATCAAGATAGTGACGATGAGGATGATGATGATGATGAATCCGACTTTTACAGTCATGCTAGCAAACAGGAAAAGGCACCCATGAGCTCAATTATTGCCAATGAAATGCAAGCAGTTCTCAACAAACCTTCCCCATTGGATCAAATGGACGAATCCTCCTCAGATGAAGGTGAGGCTGATTTGCCAAGTTTTGTAACACGTGTTCGCAGCATGTTCACCACTGATCACATTCCTGTACATTTGGGTGATGAAGATGATTCCATGGACTTTAGTCATCAACCTCAGCAACAGCAACAGGATGCCAGTTCCACCCATCAACCAAGTTTTGTAAAACGAGTTGCAGCTGTTGCCAATCAATACCGCACAGAAGAGATTGACATGTCCACCCTTGCCACCCCTAAATTAACCACCTTCAAGCGAAAACAAGATGAACAAATGGCCACATTTACTCAAGAATTTACTGATCAATTTGATGAAATGCTTAAAGCAGCCACACCAAAAGCCAATGCATTTGACAGTGATTCCTTCCAATCCAAGCAACACCATGACCTTATAACCTCAACACCAACTGGATTCAATCTTGGAATAGCACGCTTAAATGAAGATTATCATGCCAAAGAAATGGATTTGAGTTTTGGCATGTCTTCAGTGGCCTCAACCATCCGTTCTCGTCCGTTCATCAAACCCAACCTGCCACCTCCTCCACTGGATTGGAATCTCGTACCAGTGGCCTGGAAGTTTGAACCTGCTAAAACTCAATTGCAAGTAGTTTACGATTACATGGTAACACATGCACATTCGCCCCTTTCCCTCAAACAAGTTTCAAGTGAACTGTCTCACACTGGCATGGACGATGGACGTGTTTTGGTCATGCTGAATGTGTTGACACGCCTTTCCATCCTGCAAGAATCCAAACAAGGCTATGATCACATTTGGACCATTAAATAAATCTGTGACTGCGAAAAAATCTTCTTTTTGATATGTCAGCAACAAAACGAATCTTTGATGGAATTGATGATGATGGTTCACCCCTCACCAAAAAGTCATGTACATCACGAGAATCCTCAATCACACCACCTATTAGCATCCTACCAATTTATTCCACCTGATCTATCTAGTCCAATCTGTGAATCCATCTGAAATCTTCAAATTCCCACTTGATGACGATCAAATACCTGCATCCATCCCACCGCGCGCACTCTATTCCAACTCTTACACCACGTCCCAAGAATCAGGCTACCAAGTATTTGTAGAAGAGCAAGAAGACTATCGCTCCAGTGAAGATGGTGATTGGAATGCTGCCTCCCAACCTTCTTCTGATGCAGAAGATGATCAAGAGGACGATGAATTCGAGAAAAGGCTATTGTGGTTGTCCAATAATTATGCGGGGGAACAAGAGGAAGATCAGATGGAATTTGAACCCTACACTCCTGAACAGCAAGCACATCTTCAACAACAATTGAAAGAGGGTGGAATGAACAGGTTTGTCCAGGATTACGTCTATGAGCAAAACGTTCCCATTCCAAAATTACTTGATGCATTGGGCTTCACCTTGCCTTACAACAGCATCAACCTTGGCCACGATCAACTCATGCCACTTTTATTGGTTGCAATTAGAAAATTCCTATCCAAGCGTGACAAATTACCACACGTCAACACATTGGAAGATGTTATCAACCTCCTACAAACCAGTAACAACATCCTCGTATTGACAGGTGCTGGTGTCTCTGTATCCTGCGGTATTCCAGACTTTAGATCACGAGATGGCATTTACAGTCGATTGGATGAATACGAATTGGATGATCCTCAACAAATGTTTGATATCGAGTTTTTCAGGGACAATCCACGGGTTTTTTATTCCTTTGCAAAGGTACGTTGTCAATCTGCGTCATCTTACATTACATAGGAAATCTTTCCAAGTAATTTCAAGCCATCGCCTACACACAATTTCATCAAATTACTTGAAGAAAAGGGTAAATTGTTGCGTAATTACACTCAGAATATCGATACGCTTGAACAATCCGCTGGAATTCAACGTGTACTTCAATGCCACGGGTCATTCGCATCAGCTAGTTGTATTAAATGCGGGCATTGTGTGGATGGTCGTGATATCCAACAAGACATTTTCAATCAACAGATTCCTTATTGTGGTGAATGTGGACAAGAAGATGCAATCATGAAACCTGATATTGTGTTTTTTGGTGAACCACTTCCCAAGGCATTTGATGATGCACTTGCCATTGATCGTGACGCAGTGGATTTGTTGATTGTGATGGGAAGTAGTTTAAAGGTTGCTCCAGTATCTGAAATCATGGGACAAGTGCCTCACAGTATTCCTCAAATTGTAATCAATCGAACACCCATTACTCATATGCAGTTTGATGTGCAGTTGTTGGGTGATTGTGATGTCGTTGTACCCGAGTTATGCAGAAGGTTGGGATGGGATATGGAGCATGAAAAGTTGCCTGGTGGACATGCGTTAGAAGGACCTAGTGAGGAAATGGTGTTTTATCCACCTTGTACATATAGTTTCAAGGGTGCTGAATTGCCTTCAAGGTACCTCCAAGAAGAAGATGATGAGGAGGTTGAAGTTACTGCTGTTGATCCACTTCCATAGGTTCGCCTTCGTCCTCTGCTGGCTCCTCCACTGGATCCTCCACTGGATCCTCATCTAGGTTATCAAACACAATTCTGAAATCCCTTGCAGTTCCCCTCTTGATAAACCTTGCTAATGGCACATTCTTCTTTTTGGACAAGAGAATCACGTGGCGTTCAAATTGCTCAATATAATACACTAAATTAGGCATGAGTTTCCCATCACTTGTCTTGACAGCCTTCACAACTCCATCACCTGCCTTCTTCTTTTTAGGTACATGGGCAACTTGTTCAGCTTCTGTAGTTTGTAAAATAGGTACCAAAGTGTAAATATTCTTTGCAAGGTTACATGCGTGCTTGACAACGGTTTCAAATACCATTGGAATGGATCCAGGTGTGGATTCAAGTTTGATTGTAATGGATGTGATGAGTTTGTAAATGCGAGTGACGAGTCTGAGTAAATGGTCACCTGTTGTACGTTCAACCACACAACTGCTAATGATGAGAAGGAGGTCGAGGGTATCTGCAAGATACGTATGGCATTTATCTGTAATGGAATGATGTGGAATGTACCATTCGATATCTGAGATGCCTTTGAGGAGATTAGTGAGGATGGATTCAATGATGAGCCGTGAGAATTTAAGGGTTGCCATGTGTTTGGTATTTTCCATCGACTCTTCATCTTGCTCCGGATCTTGATCATCAATACAGCCAACAAGGGAACGAATGCGTGCGAGTAGTGGTTTGGTATTTGTGGTAAAAGTGCGCATGTTGATGGATGGTCGTGCAAATTCAAAGAGTCGTTTGATGGCATACATGTCGTCTAATGAGTAGTCGTAAAGTTCAAGGAGCCATGTGTCCATATCATGTTTGTTTGGTAGGAAGGATGCAAGTTGGTAAATGATGCTCATGACGATTGCTGAATGGCGTTGAAAGATCGCCTGTTCGAGGGAGCGAATGAGCACAGATTTGAACAGTTGAATGTGGTTACCAATACGATTTGTGTCCATGATTTGGAGAAAAGTAGTCTTGTTTACCATCAGTTTCTGTAATAAGAGTTGATAAGCAATCAGGAATTCTGGATAAAGGCTCTTCTTTTCCTTGACAAATTTGCTCATGCTCAATTGTACTACTTGTACTTTGAACAATTCCAATATGGATTTAAAGTCAATGGTGGCACAATCTTCTTGGGTGATGTTGATGGAATGCAAGGATTTGAAAATGAGGTTCATGAATCTCTTGTCGAGTTTGAGGGCAACCCAGTCATCAGAGGTTCGTAGGAATTTACAGGAGCGAGCAATTGCTTGAAGGGACAAGTTGGGCAAAGCAGTGGCTGGATTCATCTTGTCTTGTATGGTAAAGAGTGCATTGAGCAAGGTGACTACATCACGCGAACCATCTTGAATACAAATGCAACCATCCATCAAGGCAACAATGGTCTGCTTGGCAAGTGCATGGTCAAGTATGGTCAATTGAGCGATTGGAACAGTGTAAAAACGTTCAATAACGTAGCACCAACGATCTTTTGTTTGTTGATCCATCACATTGGCTGAACGTGCATGCAAGCGTCCAATGCAAAACAATAATTGATCAATAGCCTCATTCTTGTCTGCAGCATGTGTCCCTGGAAACCATTCTTCCCTTGAAGTGGATTTAAGAAATTTGCTTTCCAGTAATTTGATCAAATCTGTATCCAACCCATGGATATTTTGAGCAAATGAAGCATAAAGACTGTGTTTGACAATAGCATCTTGACCATTGATGCACCTCTTCATGACAAATGTGGTGTCGAATTCCTTGTTGTAATCCAACAAGTGGACAACTGCTGCTTTGCGCACATGCTCATCACGAATCAACAAATACTTGCTCAATTTGAGTGAGAATGCATTACAGAAATCCTTATCCATCAATAATGGCTGAATGGTGAAAAAGAAGGCATCAAGGACGCGTGGTTGCATGGAAGGCACATCTTCCAACCAAATCTTGAAATGAGCCACATGATTGAACATGATGTCAATGTGCTTGAGCAGTTTGCTTAATACTTCCATACAAAAGTCACCTCCATTCCATCCGTTGAAGAGGATATTGTGAATCTTGCCAAGTATTTCATCACGAAGGAAGGAATGGCGGAGGAAAAGGTAAGCCACAGCATTGGAAAAGGCATCTTGATGCTGCTTGACAAGGTCCTTTTCACGTTCTGTGACTGATTGAAAGAGTGAAAAGATGATGGATATGAAGATGGGCACAGATTGTTCCCAACCAACCGCGAGTTTCTTGGAAAGCTGTGAAACCACTTGAGACATGTTGACCAATGGAACTTTGCACTCTTCTTGTAACCAATTGGATTGAAGGATGCGCTCGTTGTCATGAATCATGGACATCAAAATGTGTTTGGCAATGTCAATAACAGCATCTTCCATACGGTGAATCTGTCCACATGACAAGAGCAGTGCTAAAATGTAGGAATTGGTGTGAATACGTCGTGTTTCCTTGAACCATTTGAGCAATTTGTCACCCAAATCTTGGTCTTGTTTAAGGTGGAATGTAATGTAAAGTGCAATGATGCCTTGAGATCGGCAGTGCGAGTTGCGTTGATCAGCCGTGTCATCATCTTGCAGGATAGTGCTGGTGCCTTCAATGATTTTAGTGAGTAGCTTCAACCTGTGGCCTTTTCTGGAGAGCAGCAAGAGTTGATAGGTGAGTGGCGCCACATCTTCCACATCCATTTCTGGAAGGACATTCAATGCCTTGTTGACGAGTTCCATCACAGTGTCTCCCTGTAATTGGACATCACAGAGCATTTTGATGATGCTGGTCACTTGTAGTATATTGACCTTCCAATCCATGTCAATCAATTGTATGAGGCAGTTTTGACCAATGCTGTGGTTGGAAAGTGATCGTATGCGATTGAACAGCTTACCAATCAAGTCAAAACATGCTTCTGCAATTGCCTTACCCTTTTCCAACCAATCAAGGAACTGTTTCAATAGTTGGTGTTGAATGGATGCATCAATCGAGTCCATCTAAACAGTTCACACAGACCACAGAAGAGAGAGATCATCACTTGCCTTGACCATGATGAATCCAATGATGGATTGTGTAATGGACTGTTCTCTGTTGTGATAGAGGTTGATCCTACGCGTCCATCAGCCGTGTAAAAAGGGATAATGAGTCACCAATCACAAAGTTCAATCAAACAAGTCGTAATCTCCTCCCCTTGATCACCTAATCCACCAGTATATGCGCTTTCAAATACAACTTACCATCCACCAACACCTTCAATTGATCCAAAATGTCCTCCATCTTGACCTCACCCTTGGCACAATCGTCCAAAAGTTGCGAAATGTCCATCACTTTTTTTGGGAAAAAAGAAGGAATTTTGCACACAAGATGAGCGACGGCTATTCCCTCTACCTCAGCCTTTTCCTATGGGCAATCCTCCCTGAACTCATCACCTCCATCCTCCAGTCCATCTTTTACTTGGTACGATATCCAGTGGATTCACGTGCCAAGCCACAAAAAGGATCCCGACAACACGCCATCCATAAACGTCGCATCTACACATTCGTAGTGCTCATCTACCTGGCCTACACGATCGTAGAAGCATACGTGTCCATTCCCACCAATTATTACGTCACTTTGAAATTGAATCCACAGGAATTCCAGTCCAAAGATTTGAAATCAAACTTTAAAAAGCTATCTTTGCAATATCATCCAGACAAGTTCAAGGGTGACGAAACGCACTATTTAAAGATCAGACAGGCGTACGAGACCTTGAATGATGAGAAGAGACGTTTTGTGTACGATCGGTTTGGTCCTGAAGGTGCAGCATGCACAACTTGTAAAACGCAACGGGAATTCCTTTGGCACGCGCTTCCTACTTCCATTGGTTTTTACATGGGTACAGGTGTAGTGTTGATTCTATTTAGCATTGCTGGAAGAGCTGAATTTGGACGTTTCTGGCGGTATTTAACATTTTGTTCTGTTATTGTTTTGGAATTTGCGTTGGTGATGAGAGACGCGTCCATTGTGCACACTATTTGCAACACGTTGATTCCAAGTTCAACCATTCATGATCAAGTGACAGTTGCAAGACAAGTGTACATGACACTCTTTATTGCATTATCTCAGATTGGACCCATGTGGTTTCCAGAAGCTCAAAAGCAGGATTTAAGACCAGTGTTGATGCAATTGTTGGCTACCAGTGAACTGAGTGTGAAGGAAGTGACTGCTGGCATGCAAGAGACTGTGGAACCATTCAAGAGGGATGAAGTGTCCATCAGGGCATTACAAGATGGAATTGAAAAGATTGCAGTGGATTTGAGGTTGGCTGATGATCCTGAGCATACGCAGATTTATAGCAAGACGTTGGATAGAGTGATTACAAGGAGAAAAGTTGGATGAGTTGTTATTAAAAGGAAATGTCAACACCCCGTGTGCCAATGCTAGTTTCATGGAGATCATAGTCTTTGAGTTGATCCAAAAGGGTTGGTGAGAGGGTAGTGGATGGAGGAAGAGGGACAAGTAGGCAGCCACCGCCACCTGCACCAGTGAGTTTAGAAGCAAGACCATGTTGTGAGCAAATTGAGCGAATTTCTTCTAATTGTGGATGACTGACTCCAATGGCTTGTAGGAGAGTATGGTTGATGTTGAAGAGATTAGGCAATGTGCTGTGATCCTTGTTTACAATAGTTTCAAACAGAATGGCAAGCTGTTCAATGGCATCAAAGATGTGATCCAGGACATGAGGCACTTGATCATGCAAGTCACGTACGCCCTTTACAAGTGTTTTAGTGCTCCTTGGCACCTTGGAGTTGATGATGAGTATACGAATGGGGCGATGACTAATCAGGGTCGACATGCCGCCTTGCTTGTAACTGATGAATCCACCATAGCAGGATATGCTATTGTCCACTCCAGAAGGTGTTCCATGCACCAGTTTCTCTGCTAAAAAGGCCCACTTGTTGATGATCTTTAAATCATCTTGGGTAAATTGACGCTTTGGAATGTGATTGAATGCTACCAACAATGCAGTTGCGAGTACAACACTGAATGCAGCTGACGAACCCAACCCTGCACCCAAAGGTATTTTTGAATCAATGGTGAGGTCTAGCCCATGCTCCCATGTGGTGGTATGGAGATGCGTGTGGAGAAAGAGGAGGACTAAAGCAGCCGTATGAACCGTTTGATCCATCCCTTCACCCAAATGAGCAGTAACAGCGTCCTTCATCACTTTTAACGCGTCTTGTTCCTCCATTTCCACACATTCTTCGCGTACTCGTTCCAACAAATTCTCCTCCAGTTCAACGTGCACTTGAGTATTCATCAAATGCATCCTCACGCCAGTCTGTTGCATCTCCTTACACTCCAGCTTTAACCTCAAATCACAACTTGCTGCAATAGCCTTTTTACCATACACAACAGCATGTTCTCCAAATAAAATAACCTTTGCTGGGGCTGTAATTGACAACATTTTCCGCGTGACCCTTTCAACAGGAAAAAAAAAGATGCATTCCATCCTCCTTGAACCCATCGTGGCTCACAATCTCGTGGGGACCATCAAAATCTCTGAAAAGTGGTTCACGGATGACTATGGGCGATGCCTCATGCTACGTGGTGTCAATATCTGTGGAGTTTCCAAAGTTCCCAACGATAAAGATACATATTGGGCCAATCATCCCAAATTCTGGTAATCAATCACCCTTGACTTGTCTGATGATGAATAGGGACCACAAGAATGTATCCTTTAAAGGCCGTCCGTTCAAGATGGAAGACGCACGTGAACATTTACAACGTATTTCTTCATGGGGACTTGCTTTCTTGCGCGTGCTTGTACCCTGGGAAGCTCTTGAGCACTCTGGACCTGGCATGTATGATGAGGAGTTTATTGATTATCTAATTGGTATTCTAAAGTTGTTGCCAGAGTATGGCATGAAGTGCATCATCGATCCTCATCAGGACACGTGGTCAAGGCTGAGTGGTGGCTCTGGATCACCTGGATGGACATTGGAGGTAGCTGGGTTTAATCCACCACACTTTAAAGAGACTGGTGCTGCTGTGTTGCATGATTTGAACGATCCATTGACCATGGTATGGCCCACAAATTTGATCAAGTTGGCCTGTTCAACCATGTTTACGCTCTTCTTTGGTGGTAATACTTTTGCACCAAAGCTAAAGGTGGGAGATGAGACTATCCAAGATTATCTGCAAAGGCATTACATTGGATGTTATCAGCATTTGGCAAGGCGATTGAAGGGGTTGGAGGCTGTCATTATTGGATTTGAAGCGATGAATGAACCTCATCATGGTTACATTGGCAAAAAGGATATTAGCAAATGGGATCCCAACAAGGAGTTGCTGTTTGACATTACACCATCAGCCTTGCAGAGTTTTGCTTTGGGTGATGGGCAAGCGGTGCATGTGGATTACTATGTGCGAAATTGGCCAATTCCTACCAAAAAGGTTGGTACAAAATTAGTTAATGCCAATAAGGTGCGTGCATGGAAGGAGGGTGTTGAGTGTATTTGGAAGCAACATGGTTTGTGGAAAATGAATGGAGAATGCCCAGAGCTACTTGATCCTGATTACTTTGGCAAGCATCCAGTGACAGGTCAGCCCATCTCATTTGAACAGGATTTCTATGCACCCTTTTTACGCTCATTCAACAAGGCCATCACAAGTGAAATGCCAGGCTTGTACTTTTTTCTGGAACCAGTACCCAATGAACCTCCACCCACCATGGACAATCCAGACAAGAACATTGTGTACGCACCTCACTGGTATGACTTGGATTGCATCTTTTCCAAAAGATTCAATGGAATTTACACTGCTGACGTTCCTGAACTCTCCAAAGGCAAGAATGTGCTTTTTAACATTTATTTTGGGAGACAAGGTGCAAAACGCAATTACTCTCAGCAAATCAGACGCATTTTGGAAACAGGTCGCAAGAATCTTGGACAAGTACCTTGCATCATTGGTGAATGTGGAATTCCCATGGATTTGAACAACAAGCAGGCTTTTACAAGTGGCGACTTTTGGTTCCATCGCAGTTTTCTTGATGCTGTGATTTATGCAATGGAAACCAATCTCGTTTCATTTACTCTTTGGAATTACAACCCCATCAACGATCATCATCATGGCGATCATTGGAATGGTGAAGACTTTTCCATCTTTTCACCAGGAGTAAATGTGGATCGCGCAAGCATGGAAGCAACAACAGTTGACAGGAGAGAAGATTATGCCATTACTCTTAGTGGCGCACCTGCACCTGCACATGAAACCATTGGACGTAAGTTAGCTCACAGTGTAGAAACGACTGTCAACTCTTTAGCGGAAAAGGTTACACAATTTGCCACTGGATTGGATAAGGGTGGACGTGTGCTCGATGCATTACTACGACCTTATGCTGTCAAGATTGCAGGAACTCCAGTTGAAATGCACTTTGACTTGGATAATCTCAACTTTTACCTAAAGTTTGCAAGTAATGGAAAGAACGAGTCGCCCATGCACAAGTTGACAGAGATTTATGTTCCTAGTTTTCATTATCAGGATAAGGCAATGAACATTACAGTTAGTGATGGTGAGTTTCAGCATAATCCAAAGCAACAGACGTTGCTGTATTTGAGACCAGAGAGTAAGGAGGGGACTGTACATACTATTGCGTTTGGAGTTGGAAAGGGTGCTTGTTGTATTCAATAACAGTGTTTTCGTTTAATAGGAAAGTGGTGGGGTGAGCACTGAAACTGCACTTTACTCTACTACACCTTCCAAATTTAATCTTTGTACCTTTGTACTATCTTGTACATAGGAATCATCAACATGGGAAACGACCATAGTGTGCCTAATTGAAGGTGGAAGCACTGCCAACGTAAATGGCTCACTCTCAGTATTCGAATACAACATCCACCTTTCACCTTCTGATTGAACTTGCCCTGCACCTCCAATATCCAATACAGTTGTATGTTCTGCACCAACAACAACCATCACACCTTGATGCAATTCACTATAACTGTTTCCTCTTTCCACATTATACCTTGAAACTGGCACAACATGCTGCACATCCTGACCCAAAGTACTGCTCTTGACTTGCCATGTTACTACTGAATTCCCATTTAATGCAGACGCTAACATTGGCATGCGATCAAATGAACTCCCATCCAACCTTTCAATAAACTCAAGAGTAGTGAAATCTCCAGGATCAAACGTATCCAATCCCTCCAAATGAGCCAATGCTTGCTGTGGTTGATGAATGCTCCACAACTGAGGCACCAACGGCTTTTCTTGTGTAAACAATACAATGAGATCAGGGAATGCATCATACGCATAATACAGGCTTAAAGGTACCTTTCCACCAATTTCCATGCATTCATCCAACACCAATCCATTCGCAGTAACTTTGATCAATGCTACAATCAAATAACCCAACTCGATATGCTGTCCACGTATTTGAATGTGCTCACCATTAGAGAACACAATGACAATTTCCAGTGCTTCCACAGGTAGCCCCAATACACTAAATGTAGTCTCCCAAACCTGATGTTTCTTATAATCATATACCCATACTCCATACACGAGGTAACCATTGTACATTGCACCATACAAGAACCCATGTTGAACATCCACACCTTCAGGATGGTCAAAAATGGGATCTGTAGGTATGAGCACATCATCTATAATCGTCTTGGTCAGCGGATTCATTACCAAAACCCTTGACTCATCACCCCATTGACCACCCACTGCAATCACATCATGGCCACGGTCATTATTAGTCACCAACAATGCTGAATTCAATGTAACCTGTGCATTCTCACTCACATCCAATACAGTCTGCCATGGATCCACACCATTCAATCCTGCCTTGTACCACCGATACCTCAATGTCGCATGCTTGATGAACAATCCACGCCAATCACGAGGATTCAAATCACCATAATCCAGTCTATTGGTTCTAAACGTTGATGTATACACGATCCACCACAATCTGTCCTCATTACACATTTCATACAATTCCCTGTTTACTTGAGACAAGGCACACAAGTCCACATAGTGTAATCGTGCAATCCACACGCATATAGTCCTCCACACATCCATGAGAAAAAAAGTTTTCAGTCATGATTGCCACTGTTGGTTCCACTCTTTTTGCAGGTTTGATTGCTTACCCACTCCTCATACAAACTCCATTTGATGAATGGACGTGGTTCACAGGTCATCCAATTTTCATGTCATTGTTTTTATTGTTTGCTACCATGGGGATTAGAATGATGCAAAAGGGTAGGGCTAATGGGAATGGATCGACAAAATTGATGCCTCATCGTGTCATGCTTGGATTAGCGCTCACCTTTTTATTTACTGGGATTTATTTCGTGTATACGAGCAAGGAAGTGAATATGAAGGCACATTTTACAAGTGCTCATAGTGTTGCTGGGTTGACTGTGGCCATCGTGTTTGTGATGCAAGCTTTTGCAGGGAATTTGTTGGTTTTGGTACCTGGGATTATGGGTGGAGTGACTGGTGGAATGGCTGTAGGATATCGATTTCATAGGGGATTGGGATATGGATATTATTTGTTGGCATGGTTGGCTGCACTTGGTGGCATTACTCAAATGGGGTGGTACAGGGATGGCATCGTGTATGGATTGGTCATATTTACAGTGATTGGACTGTTTGTTAGCCAGCCAAAGGGAAAAAAGTTGAAGAAAGCAGCTTGAAAAGGAGTCATGCACACACCTTTTTACTAGTCAATTCTCACATTAAACAGCCTGGTTAGTATGAGAAACGTCTCTCTCTCTCCACCATAGAATACATGTGCAATACATTACTGTGCGGGATTATGCTGGGGGAGCTTCACCACCTTCAGGGGGTGGGGCATCTCCAGCTGGCTTATCTCCACCTTCCTTGGGGGCTTCTGCACCTGCACCTTCTGCTCCTGGTTCTTTGGGTGCATCACCACCTTCCTTAGGAGCATCTGCTGGCTTGTCACCACCTTCTTTAGGAGCATCAGCTGGCTTGTCACCACCTTCTTTAGGAGCATCAGCTGGTGGTGCGTCTCCACCTTCCTTGGGTGGTTCAGCACCTGCTGCACCTGCTGCATCAGCACCTTCAGGGCCCTTGCCATCCTTCTTACCCTTCTTCTTCTTCTTCTTCTTCTTCTTCTTCTTTTTCTTCTTCTTGTCCTTATCATCCCCTTGCTTATAGCCTTCCTCACCTTCCTTCTTCTTATCAGCGTCAGCACCAGCAGCAGCTGGGTCTTCTTCAGATACAGGCTTGGTAATTTCCTCGGAAGGAGCAGCAGGAGCAGAATCCTTGGGGGTATCAGCATAACCAGGCTTTGGAGCAGGAGCAGGAGCACCGCCTGGAGCTGGCATCACAACGTATCCAGGTTTACCTTGACGACGTCTGCGACCCTTACATTTCTTTCTTGGACCAGCAGCAGCTGCAGCACCACCAACGGCATAACCGCCAGCCATGCGCATTCTGCGACCACGTCCTCTCCTGCGACCACGGCCTCCTCTTGCACGAGCAAATCCACGGCCACCGCTACCACGACGACGACCACCACCACCACCACCACGACGGCCACCTCCTCCACGACCACCACCACCACGATAACGTCGTTTTTCCAATTGAACACCATCACGTTTCTTCAAGGTAACATGATCAACAGATGATGAAGCAGCAGACACAGTTGTCAAGGAAGTGTCAGAAGGGATAGGTGAAAGAATAAAAGTAGCTGCAACCAGCATCAAAAGAGAAGAGATTGATCCACGCATCTCGTACAGTAAAGAATAAACAATGGGAGAGATTAAGTGAAAAGGGGAGGGGGATTAAAAAAGATTAGAGAAAAAAAGTAAAGAGAAAAAAGTTTGGTGGTGGTGGTGGTGAAAGTGAGCGTGAGTGTTCAAGGTATGAGGTCACGTGATATCCACGCTCCACCTCAACGGAACACACAAAACGCGCTCACTCTATCTGTAAATAGACTTGGGAGCAGATCACCAACATCAGAGTGTGACTGGCACCACACCCCTCATTCACTGTGGTTCCATGGTCAAAAAAATCTTTTCCTTTTTTGGATTAACCCACTTTTTTTTCAAATCATGACTATTTTTCAAGATGGAAAGCCTTACGCTTGTCAAACGTGCATCCGTGGACACCGTTCTAAATCATGTCAGCATTCGGATCGGCCACTCGTACTCGTTCGACAAAAGGGACGTCCTAGAACGCAGTGTGATACATGTAGAGCCAAACGTGAAAAGAACAATGTTCATATCAAATGTGAATGTAATAAGCTCAAGGTGGAGACGTTGAAGAGGCCTGCGTGTAGATGTGGATGTAGTGAAAATTGTGCTTGCAGGAGTAGAATGCTACGTGTGGAGAATTTGTTGAATCCAGACGACCAAGGATGTGGTCAAGACTGTGAGTGCAAGGTTGGCTTGCCTCCTGCCAAACAACTTAAATCAACCCCCATCAGTGGTTCATGCTGCTCTTCTGTACCATCACTGCCGTCCGTGAACCCACAGCCATCACTGTTGCTACCAAATCCACAACCATCGCTACTGCCTCTAAACCCACCAACACTGGAACCTTCCGTCATACTTCAATCACTGCTCCCTCCACCACCACCACCAGCCTCTTCATGTTGCACAGGTGGTCAATGCCTATGTTTTGCCTTTACAGATTACGGTTACGCCAGTGGCGGTGCATGTGCCTCTGGTTTCAACTGTAAATGCCGAGCCTCATCCAGTTCATGCTGCAATAAATAACCCCTCGCATTTATATCCCCTCCTTAAAACCTAGGACCTCTCTTCCTTGCAGTATACTTGCTATCACTTTGCACATCCACCTTACCCCTCTTCCTAGCCAACTCCTTCTTATTCTGTACCCAATTCTTATCCTTGACAGGCTTCCTCTTACCTCCCTTCCTTTTCTCAACCCTCTCCCTCCCTGCATACGATATCCCGCCCTCTTCACCTCCTTGTTCACCCCCATCCAATCCACTAGGCAGCTGCTGTATCCCTTGTCCCGCAAACAACACCAAATAGTACTTTTTCGCCTTTTTACTGTTTGGATAATCCACAACCAATCCACCCGTAAACCCCGCTTTTGTAGCTTGCGTCATGATCAAATCCAATTGGTGATCATCTTTTGGATAAAATTGAAATACAGCGCGCGCACCCCTTGCCAAACACGAATACAATGTAGTGAAGAATCTTGCAAGTCGTTGAACTGGATAATGAGTGGATTTGTCTGCATTACATAGCCATTGTAGTACAGAAATACTAATTGCTCCATCAAATGTACCTGGTCGGTATCCTACACCCTCACCAATATCCTGTAGAAAGATGTCACCTTCAACTTGACGTTCTTTGGCAACCTCTAGCATGGAGGGTGAAATGTCAAGACCAACCCAGACATGACCTTCTTCATCCAAAATCTCTCCTGAAAGCCCTGATCCACATCCGATATCGAGTAAATAGCAAGGAATGTCAGGTGGTAGGCATAAGAGTTCTACTGCGCGTAATGCCATCTCTGCTTGGATTGCAGCAATACGCGTACTATTGAAATTGTCAAGATCAAGGGGGGGATGAGCATGTTACTTGGCCGTGTATTTTTGTGCTTCAATATCATTGTAATACTACCAAGGATCAGGCAAAGGTGATGACTCGTACAATTTCGGGTGGTGCAATCAATTCAGGACGCGACATGCTCAAATCTTTTTTTGGGTGAAAAAGATTCAAGACGCGTCATTGGAACATGCTCCACCTCCTCGGTGTCAATCTCCCAGACAGAAAAGTCGTCCACGTAGCCCTCACTTATTTCTATGGGATTGGTCCACACATTTCCAAACAATTATGCAACAGATTATCCATTCACAAAATGTGCAAATTATCAGAACTTGATGAATCTCAAATTGCAGCATTATCCTCACAACTTTCCAACATGACTCTTGAAAACGATTTGAAAAGAGTGGTACAAAATAACGTGTTGCATCATAGGAGAATTGGTACGTATAGGGGAAAGCGACATGCTGCACAGTTGCCAGTACGAGGACAGAGAACAAGGACCAACTGCAAGACTGCAAAGAGATTGAATGGAAGGTTCTTGAAGGATGTAGCGATTAGTGGTGGTCAGCAGCGTGTTTATTCTACATTGACACCTGCAGCAAGGGCACTATAAACCGTACTATCAACGCTCAACAATACTGGCCTCTTGAGGAACTGTAGCAACACCAGCGGCAGATTTGACGACATTCTTGTCCTGTACGTACTTTTCAACGACAGCATTAGCATTTTCATGTGCCTTCTTGTCCATCACAACGAATCCAAGTGTCGCAAGCACCCCTGTAGCAACAATGAGCCCTGTATAAAACACTGTAGTACTATTGAAGATAGGATCAGCACTATTAGTTACAGGGTCAGGAACGGTTTGGATTGTCCTTCTTTGAGCTAATCTTTTCAGTAAATGACGCATGAAAAAGTTTCTCACGTTGTCTGTAGCACAGTAGATGATATGATGCAGGGCTCCCTACCGTTGTCCGAAGTTGTCCACCAAAAGGATGACCGTCCCTGACCCTTTTTTTTGTGCATGTGTCTTGGAAAGGGTTCATTGTAAAAAAACTTTTTGTTTACTTTTCATCATACGGCACAAGACATGTATACATCGCTCCTCAGACAATTTCTCACAGGCCCAGCAGCATATCCACTGCTTTACTTTTCAACTTCCTACGTCCTTGGTGCAAGCATCACATTTGGTTACCATAAATGGCAAGACAACCAGGTTGAAAAGGACAGAATTCTCATCCAACATTAGCTACTCTCTGCTGTAATAAATCCACATGTTAGGAATAATCCTTTAATTCAGTCAGTGTTTGTTGGACTTGAGCATGGATGTTATCCAGATCATTCTGTAGATGAGTGATTTGAACTGCAGTTGTAGCCTTGTTGGCCTCTAATTGGTCAAATTGTGCCTTCAATGCCTGGGATTCTTGTTCCAATTGTCCCACCTCTGAATTGATTTGATCAATTTCATTCATTTCAGTGGATAGTTTAGTGAGTAGTTTGGTCCATTCGTCGACTTGCATCAATTCACGAAATCTACACGCGTGTATGATTGTAACAATTGTGATAATCTCTACTTGTCACTAACAGTGGATTGAAGCTGCTGCGTGGATTGTTGTTGTTCTTCCACTGCCAATTGTGCCTGTGCAATCGAAGCGCGCAATTCCTCATTAGCTTTTTGCATGATCAAGATTATATGTGTACTCCAAAGACTTAATCCACACGCAAGATGATAAAACAATTTTAGGCTATAAACAAATATCAGATAACATTACCAAACGATCCCCTTGCCAGAGCTGGTGGAAGTGACTTTGGAAAGGCAAACCTTATTCTAAAAATAAGAGTAAGAATAGAGCGTTCATCCTTGTCAATTATGGATAATGGGTCCAGTTCAATGGTGTTGACACCAACGGATTCACAGACACGAAAGAGGAGCATCACATCACGTTCTGCAATTCCACTTTCACGTTCAAGCGTCCATGTCCAAAGTGAGGGATGATCATGGGAAGTAAGGGTTTCCAAGACACGAAGAAGAATGTAACCATCCACCAATTCAAGGAGATTGTTGATGCGAATAGACTTGCGGGCAAGGACATGGTTAATCCATTGAACATACATTTCAGGGGTAAACGTGTCATTGACAAGGAGTACTGCGCTTCTCTCGTCTTCACCTGCATTCAAATGTCCAAGGCTACTGGATTTACTTGCTCCTGAAACAGTCTTTTGAATATGAGGAGGTCGAAGTGCATCAACTGTTTCATCTTCCTCCATCAAGACTTGGTCGGAAAGTACCTTCTTGCGTGTTGGCGAAGGCTGCTGTTTACCCTCAATGGTACGGGAAAGGCGACTCATGACATTCAATTTGAGCTTCTTTTTACCAGGAAGAGCCTTGGATTTAGTGCCACCATCAGAGATGGATCCAATGTCCTCTTCAGAAGAATTACTCTTTCCATTGGATGCACGAAACATGGCACTCACACGCTGTCCCTCAGGCACTTCTTGTATAGAAACCGCACTATACTTGCTACCAGTGTTACTGGGAAGAGTATTGGTACGACTGCGAGCATCAGCAAAGTTGGGAGGTGGCTGCTGGCTGTTGTTGTTGTTGTTGTTGAGGGAACGCATAGACACTGGAAGGGACGTTTGCCTTCTCAGAAATTGTCCTACACCACCAAACGTCCCTGCACTTGCACCAGATTTTTGAGAATCCTTATCAGAAGCAGGAGGAACTTTGTCAAGAGAAGTATTGGAGTTGCGCATAAACATTTGGAAAGAGGAACGTGTGCTCTTGAATAGGGTAGAAGGTGGTCGTGGCTTCATATCCCGTGCTTGTTTCAATGAGACTGTTGCTACATTGCAAGAAGAGACAACGGGTGCACGAACATCCCTATCAATCGTTGCCTTCATAATGGCCTTGACCCAAAGACGAGTGTCTTCATAATCATCACAGCTAAAGGTGTAAATGCGATTATGGCGTACAAGTCTAAAGCCAAAGGTGCCAGGGTTGATGTCAGGATCCGATACGATTTTGAATCCTGAAATACTGCAGACTGGTTTAACGTCCTGGTCCCGAGGATTCTTTGCATAATACAACTGTGTGTCTTTGAGGACAAACCAACGCTTTTTCCAAACACGAACTGTACCAGTGGGTTTCCTTAACCAACCTTGATGATCAATGTTGGTAATTTCAGTTTCATTGGCACCTATACTGACAACGTAACGCTTTCTACCAAGTTCCTTGATGGGTTCAGAACTGGTGGATTTGCTGTTGGTGCGTAAAAGTGCCGTCAGTTTGTTCCCCTTGCGGCGAGGTGGTGGAACTTGCACTTGCTCTTCCTTTGGTTGATCCATTGCAAAGTTGACTCGTTTGAACACTTCACGTTCCACGGCATCCTCATGAAAAGAATGACGTGCACTTGGATAATAAGAGGAAGCATCTCCACTCACACGAACAGAATTGTAAGGCTGAGATTGATAGGAATCCGCATATTCCCCAGGCACATAGCTCCTTCCACTTGGAGCAGGTGTGACAGTGGGGTGTGGATCAGCCTTGTAACCAGACATGAGTGCACTTGTAGTGGAATCCCTTACATAAGTTGAAGCATGTGAAACACTTGCTTGTAGGGTATCCGACTTGCTGGTAGTGACCGACACGGGTGGTGCTTCAAATGGAACAACGCTTTCCTTCAATGCCTTGATGGCTTGCATTACAGCAAACTTCTTGCCATATGCTACAATATCCAATTCCTTGAGGGTTGGTAAATCCAATTCCAATAGAATTTCACCAGTAATTTCATGCATTTTGAAATTAGGAACAACATTCTCCAACTTGTTGTTCTTTAACCATTGACACACTTGGTCAATATCCCATTCAAGTGGGTCTTGAGGCAATGGAATGTCCTCTTGTTCCTTGTTTTGAGCATGAACGGTTGCAGAGATGGTTTGATGTAGTAGGCCTTCTGCAGTTGTTGGCATGGAACTGGATTCAACTTGTGGTGACAATGGATTCATACTGAATCGATTGGTGGGACTTGGAGGCTGTTCTGGAAACTCGTCTTGAGGGTACTCGGGAGGATCTTCCTGTGGGTACTCTTGGTCATCTTGGTCATCATCACTACTCAATTCCGCGGTTTCCAGGAATTTCTCATGCTGCAACAAGGTCGCTTGTTGATCTTGAAGGAAATCATCATCGTCATCATCGTCTGTTTGATCCAAGTTCAATGATTTAACAAGGGAGGATTGATCAACGTAATTGGCAGGAAAGAGTCCAATATCACCAGACACATTTTCACCCTAAATGTGTGCAATCAGTCAATTAAAGTTGATGAGGAACTTACCTGCCACCAGCCATCACTGTATTCTTCATCACGCTCAAGAACAATGATGGGTTCACCAGTTTGAAAGGATATTTCATCCTCATTCTCTGCTGTGAAATCGTGTAACGCATACACGATAAATAGGGACATTTGTCGGGGCGAGGAATTATTTTGTGGAAAAAAGGTGAAAAACAGTCCCAGATGGTCCTTCATCACGCAATAAACCTTCTTTATCCAGCCAACTCAGCACGTACAATGTCAAAGAACGGGTGTGCAAGTGCCTGAGTGGCCGTAATGCGCTCAGATGGGTCTAGGGTAAGGCATTGTTGTAGGAGGTGGTAGGCAGAAGGTGTCCATTTGCAAATGTTTGAACAAGCGAGTTTCCTTGCAAGTTTCTCTAGGGACATGCTGGATTCTTGTACACTTGGGAGGTTGGTAAAGAACTTGCGATCATGCAGTAGTGCAACCTTTTTCATCTCATTCACCCCAAAGATGCACGTTAATTCAATCAAGGCTTCTTGGTCAGTATTGCTTATGAAAAAGGGGAAGCGACCACTGAGAATACATAACATAATGACACCAACTGACCAAATGTCCACTGCTGTAGTCTGATGGATGACTTTGAGCAGGACTTCTGGTGCACGGAATCCCCTTGTACCTGCACGATTTGCACGAAAAGATGGTCGTGGATCATTGATGGTGTAACCAAGTGGTGGATCATCAAAGGTGGAAAGTCGCTTCTTTCTAGTGGAAATGTAAGGGCGTGGAGGTTCACGTTCTGCTAATCCAAAATCCACTAGTAATCCACGCCGCTTTTCAAAATCGTATAAAAAGTTGGATGGTTTGATGTCTCTGTGGATAATCTTGTGTTGGTGAGTACCTTGCAATGCTGTAAATAATTCATACAAATAATACATGAGGTCATGGTTGTCCATGTGGTTATAGACGTATCGAAAGTCCTGGTGACTGAAGTAAGGGAGGACCAAGGCAACTTGGTCTTGATGTCGAAAAGCAGTGACGATTGGAGCGACATTGGCACAGTATTGAAGGGTGCGAAGGAGTTGAATTTCACTGAGGATGCGTGTTGGACTACTGCTGGCGTAAATGAGTTTGATGGCCACGAAACGATCCCCTTGTGCACTTTTGTTGCGATTACTAGAGTTCATCCAGTGCTCATTGTCATAAATATCGTGGTTGAGATCAATTGCCTTGTATACTGAGCTAAACGTACCTTCTCCAATCTTTTTGACTAATTGGTAATGTGTAGCGAGAGCAGGAAAGCTTTCAAG